>JAQFYB010000030.1:0-107019 GCA_034694085.1 Pogonognathellus longicornis
AAAATAAATACATACCTTTTTACTAATTTATTAGTATTTTTACATATTTTGGCACTTTGAGGCTGTAAAAGGGGAGGTAAATTTTTCACACTTTTACGAATTTGATGCAGTTTACTTTTGTTTTTACTCAAATCGTCTCATTTTTTTTCCGTAACGAATCTTGATCGCACAAATTGCACGTATTTTTAGTTATGCCTACACTTGTTTAAAGCGCAACGATTACGTTTCATAATAACAATTGGCTATGTACTCAATTATACGGTGGATAATTGTGGTACATATTAGTATGGAGACAAATATGTGGTTGCGATAAGTCCCTTAAGCTTCAAAATATGTGAACATACATATAAAGTAGTAAAAAACATATTTCATATACTAAATATGCGTCTTATACATGTGTTGAAAAAAAATATTTAAAAAAATATTTCTCCCTTTTTTTCAAACATATTAGGTACATATTTTGAGTTTCAAAAAAACTATTTTTCCGATCCTTACTTATGACGCGTTATTAGCTTCGTACAAACAGTAAGGATGTAAAATGTACAATATTGTAAATAGTAGAGCGTCTAGCCCAACCCGTAACCATAGGGTTGGGTTCCGGTCATGCAATTACCATGGTGAACAGGTTGGGTCGATGTAAGAAATTGAGTTGAGAAAAATTTTGTTCTTTAAATATGACAAAAATTGATTAGAATTAGCATGTTAAAGAACATACTAATTAGCGCAGGCCGAAAACAGTTCCTGTAATTCCGGTTGGGTTTCTGAAAATTGGGTTAGATAAAAGATAGAATCTAAGGGTTAGGGCTGGGTTGGGTTGCCGTGCTCGAGGAGCCAGATAGGGTTGGGCTGGAAAAAGACGACCCTCTAGACGCTCCAGTAATAGTATAGTAAATTGACGTAGTCATGTGGGGCAATACCCCCTCCCCGAAATCGGGAAAAAATAGGTTATTGTACTAAAAAATGTACCAAAAATCCCACAATTTTTCGCGGCACGCGCGAATATGGTGTATTTTATGTTAATTTGTGCCCAAATTTTTTGCGAAAGTCAGCACATGTTTTGAGTTTCTCCGCCCAAACCAAATCCTGACTACTCCTATAATTTCCTCTTATGTTGAAGCACATTACTTGTTTCTTGTAGTTGAGCCTATACAATGACAAAAAAAGATTTTGTTTACATCTTTAACAAGTAATTTGAACACCTCTCTTTGTATGCAAATTTTTCAATTAATTTTTATAACGCCTATTTGTTGCAGGACTTTTAGGCCAATTTTCTTAGTAGGTTTGTCGTTTGTCATATGACCATTTTAGTTTCACCAGCATTTTTGTCGCCCGAGTATGCTGGGATGTACGTCATAATTTAAATCGAAATAGAGTATAGATCTTTATACAATTGTGCTATTACTCTCAGCACTCCAATGTTAATAGTACTTGATAATTTATTTCTCTAACTATGATAGGATTAAGTTTCAACCATGTCAGTACCCGGTCGGATGCCTTCAATTGACCATTACGTAAAAGCAAGAATTCCGTTAGCCGGCAATCTAGCTTCTTCGATAAAAGTATAACCCATGTCATTACTGTTCACGACAATTTTTAAAATGTGTATTATACCACGGTCATTCAAGGCAATTTGGAGAACGTGTTAGCTAATAATCACTGACAAGGGACAACTAATAACTAAACTATAATGTAACGTTAAGTCATCAGTTATTATTTAAAATAATCATATTAGAAGCACCTCACGAATTGAAGATGTCCACTGTTAGATGGTTAAACAATAATCAATACTGACAACTGACACAATATTACCCTATTAACCAATGTTGAATGTATTTATTGTTTATATTTATTTTGGGTGTTTTGTAATTCTCTAATGTGAAATTATATTTTTTACAAATTCAATAATTTTTATAGCAGTACATCGTCTGCAATGGCGACTGCCAGGGAAGCCACATCAGCAAAGAAGATGAATGAAAATGAGGCAGGATATTCACAGGACGGGACTGATGGGATTGGGAGTAACACACCTTTGAATAGAGAAATTCCCGAATTGCTGTCACAAAATTATGATCGGTCAAAAGTGCTGTTTCCATCACTTGATGTTGAAGTAAAGGCCTGCCAAATACCCATAATTTATCGCAAGGATTATAATATTAATTTCTTCGGGCTTCAGAAGCTACATCCCTTCGATGTGACCAAATGGGGACGAATAGTTCAGGTAGGTAAATTATTGTAAAGCCAGTTTTGTTGCATACAATCGTTTAGGTCCTTAAGAATCATCATAAAACAACCTTCGTTTTTCTTAGATATTAAAGCGCGACAATGTTATCGAGGAAAGTCAGATTATTAAACCCAACCGAATTTCAACTGAAGAGTTGAAACTAATACATACTGATGAATACTTAAATTCTTTGAATAAAAGCCGAACGATTGCGATAATATCGGAAATGGGAGTCCTGCAATGTGTTCCGAATTGTTTAATTCAAAATAAACTAATGAAACCTCTGCAGTAAAACATAACCTACTCTTTATTGATAAATATAATATCTAATATATGAGTTATCCTTTAATTACTTTACAAAATTGTTTTCATGTATTCCTTTCAGGTATCATGTAGGTGGTTCATCCCTAGGGGTTCGGTTAGCCCTTGAAAAGGGGTGGGCTGTAAACTTAGGTGGAGGTTTTCACCACTGCAGCTCCAACAACGGGGGTGGTTTTTGTTTATACGCAGATATTACATTATGCGTTAAAGTAGCAACCAGTCTGCTTTCTGAGACCCATCGCATAATGATAGTTGATCTGGACGCCCACCAGGTTAACTATTTTATTTTCGTCATTTTTACTTTCATTAATTTCAACTATAAACTAACAGTCAATAATTATTTTGTCAAGGGAAATGGGTATGCTAGAGACCTGAAGAAAAACCAACAGGTGTTTATATTAGATGCTTATAATCCAGATATTTATCCTCGAGATGCTCAAGCAGCGGGTGCCGTGCGTTGTCCCATACTAATCCAGTCGTATACAGAGGACAATGAATACTTGGAACGAGTATCTATGTATGTTGAAATTATTTAGCAATTTAACGTAAAATTAATTTGGATGCATAGCAAAATTAAAACATGTTTCTTGTCACGATTGTAATTATGCATGTTCAAAAAAGCAAATTATTTTATATGCATTGTGTTTTTCATGTTTAGTTTCATTTCTCTGAATGAACTTTGCAATATTAATTAATTTCATTTTATTTATTTATGGTTTGATACAGACAGTACAAATTAGCTTTGGAAGAATTTGCTCCACATTTCCTCATCTACAACGCAGGTACCGATTGCCTGGCCGGTGATCAGCTAGGTCATTTGTCGATAAGCCCGGACGGTGTGGTGAAGAGGGACGAATTGATCTTTAAAGAGTGCAAAGCTAAGAATATTCCCATATTAATGCTAACATCGGGAGGGTATTTGACTGAAAATGCAGAAGTTATTGCTCGCTCCTTGACCAATTTGATTCAGTCACATATCATATCGTTGTTGTAATGTATATAAAAGTGTGCCTGCTGATGAAACAACGAGTTAATGCTCAGGAAGTAGTAATTTTAATTTGATTTAAGGAATACTTAAGGAAGTGTATGGATGGTATAGAAAAGAAACGGTAGCTCTACAAGAACCATCTGCGTTGAATCTGTTGTAACTAACTAACTGAAAGACAAAGTTGGGAATAGGTGAACGTGTTATAGTTGGTACCGTTTGTCAACAGGTAGAGGCTGTTAAGGTAAAATAAAGTTATGGTTCATGACTATCATGACAGTCATGATAGGGAGGAAGGAAAGGAAAGAGAGGCGTTATAGGAATGTAAGATTATTATTAGCAATTATATTATACATAAAAAGATAATTCAAACCCAGGGTAAGTGTGGGTATAAGAAGAGTTAAGAACCCATACAAATATTTGTAGTTTTGAATACAATGTTATTTTATTTAAACTGTTGCTATAATCATTCCATTTTTGAATCAGTTAATATAATATTAATAGATTATTCTGTAATCTTTTCTCAGTGGTTATCCTGTAAGATATTCATTTTCCAGCCGTATGAATTTAACTAGTAAAGATATTCTTAAATTATAATCCTACAGGTGAGAATGGAATAGTTGTTAACAGACTGTAAGTGTAACACAAATTAATTAAAAGTAGATTACCAAGCAGAAATATTTGATTGAGAATAATTGTTGTATATTGAATTTGTTATGAAGATCGTATGTAAGTATTAAGTTGAAGCATAAATTAATTAAGATCAGATTACCTAGCAAATATTTGCTGGAGAATAATTGTTGTATATTGAATATTATGTTATGAAGATAATGTATGAAAGTATCAGTACCAACAATAAGTTAGTTAAGGATTCAAGTGTACCAAAGCCATAGTTATAGATTTGTGCATTGCACTGTAGTATGAAAAATTATTTTATTACGATTCTTAATAAAATGTAATTGTTATGTGCATACAATAATACGCAGTTTGGTCCTCTTGTATATATGTATCATAGCTCTCGTGTTTCATTCCATGTTTTGCGCGTTGTCTTGTTGAGTAAATGGATGGGTCTAAGATGATGGTTGCCAGTGGAAGGCGTTGTGAAGACTGGTGTGGTGGAATGGATGGAGAGTCTCTGTGCGGTGCATAGTTAGGGGATGAAAGGGTTGAGGTTGATTGTAAAAGTGGGTCAGGTGGCACTCTGCCTATAGCTTAGCTTCAGCTTCTCTTACAGACTTGAACACAGTTTGGTCTGGTGATGTGAATCTGTTCGACTTGAAGTCAGTAAGGAATAGTCGCCTGTTGACTAACGACGTTCGTATTCGTGTCTGTCTCACGTAAATGCTTCGGCTCAGTTATATATAAATAGCCACAAGACATTTTCAGCTTACGTTTACCACTTACATGTAGGCAACGCATACAAATCTATTTCTCTGTGCACGCTCATTCACTGAACAAGAACACTCAGAATATCACACAGAAACAAATTCATGTTCAAGTTTCGGAGTTTCAGTGGAAGACAGTCTTAAAAATATTTTCTACTACTATCTTCTTACCTCAAAAACCAAAACATTGTTTCACAGTAACTCTCATTGGAGGACCAATAGTCCGTAGTGCCATTATTATTGTTTTTTGACCACACGGTTGTTTATACCTGTCTGTGTCTTACATACGACTACTCTCACATCTCTTTAGCATTATCACAGCGTATAATGCTCGCCGCAGCCCATTTGGCACACCAGAAGGAAATATTCGACAAAATCAAGGTAAATTGAATTTTCTGAACGTCTTCTTGCAAGTCTTTATACAGAGCTCATTGTCAGCCAGTCGGAAAATCTTAAAAGTTCTTAACTGCATATTAATGCTATACCCAATCTTACAATACCTAGCTAATACCTAATAATACACAATGTGACTTCTTTGAAGTACAAGATAGCTTTAGTAGAGTGATGGTTTTCGTAGATTGTTAGTAGTAGTGTGTTGGTCTATTGCATACATGTAGTCATCCAAAACAAGATTGTTGTAGGTTCGCGTAAAACACAAAGCGACCTTATACATTGCCGCAGAAGAATCTAAAGAAAACAGGCTGCATTCTGGCTTCATCACAACAAAGACTCATAATTATTATCGTTTATTATTTTTTATTCTTTAACTCTAGTAACACCACTTTTGCATATCAATACACATACAACATACAATACAGTAATGCTGCTTTATTACAACTGACATGATGCTAGCACAATGTTATGTATGGTTCAATCCCATAGGTCATTTGCATAATTTGCTTCATATAATACGATATAATCATCATAGCCATAATAGACTGGTCGAAAGCCTGGTTTACTAGCTTTACATTGCAAATACCTTAATATACTTTTGATAATAACTCACAAACCATGCAAGTACCAGAGCATTATAAAGAACCTAAGTACTTTTGCAAAACTACTACATGGTTTAGTGTGTACATGCCTCTATGTGTACCTAATACTCCAAAGCTAAAAGATTGAAGCTACAGCACTAGAAAACTCCAACAGGCTATTCAGGTTTACTTTGCACACTTAAGAATGTGGCTTTGTACACAATCAAAAACCTTCTTGAGGGATGGACTATTTATCATACACTTTTCTCTTGAGTCATTTCCAGCTGTGTACTGGTCCTACACATGCATCACCTACTAACTAAACTACTATCGTTCTTCATATAATAGGCTAAGCGTTTAACTCACTTTAGATGAGTTCTTGGGTGACTTTGTGCTACAGTGTACTACCTATGGTTACGGTGTGACGCTACTTCGCATAGCCCTACTCATGCAGCTGTAAAGTAATTAATACTCCAAGCTCACACATAATAAGGGTATACTTTATCTCTTCTTCAACTTTTCACACTTCTCTCTAACGCGAAAATATATAAGAATGAGCATAATGCTCACACATCCATTTTATTTCCTGGCGACACACACACACAAAAGAGTGAAAATAGCAGATTTACAACGTGAAATCTACCTCAGGAGGTTGTGCATCTCGAATGAGATGCAAAGCTTTTATTACATGGCAAGAGTAGGGATGTTGTAACTGTAACGCCTCGTACTTTCGTGAACCGCCTTGCAGTAGTGAAAAGAGCCAAAATAGAAAAGATAAAGTGTACCCTTAATGTATTCTTAACATCATTGTTGTGTTTTCATTCTCACAAGGTTTTATATAAGAAACATCTGCTACAATTAGCAATGTATCGGGAATTTCTTTGGAGACTTCACTCCTGTCATACTCAGTCTGATCTGTACACCCATGCATTATGGAGTTATAAAGCTTCAGGGCTCCATAAAGCACCTTTCATACAATGTATAAAGTCCTATACCATGGCACTCCATATAAATGTATGAATAACAGAAGCAGAGAGTGTTTTAAAAATATACAATCATTGTTATACCCCTCGCGAATGTGTATGACCGAAAGCCGTTTTAGTGTTGAGCAAATAATTTAAAAAAATTAAGTTTGAACATAATTGTAGTAGATTATACTTCTATTCAGCTCTAGAAATCGTTGTAAAAATATTTGTGAAATATAAAAACTATCTACTTACAAATAAAATTTATTGACATTTAGTTTAGTCTTACACCCCCGCTAGGTTCAGATAATGTTTGATACTACAACTTTTTATTTACACTGATATTGTAATAATTATGTTGCCATGAAATGGAATGGCAGGTTTTTGCAATATAAAATATGCATATAAACCACAAAGTCACTCAAGAGTGTCAGAGAGGCACAGATCAGGCTATGATAACACGAAAGACAATGCAGGCAAAACCAAACCAAATGAAACTAGAGAGCATCGCATCACAAAATCCTACACACAACCAACAACCAAGCAACTAGGTACAGTACAACCGGTGCAGTCGATGTATACAACAAAAGTGTAAATGATTTTCTTATATGATGCACACTACTTGACTATATAATAACCCACAACTAGCAGTATGGATACTGGTTGCTTATATGATTTATTTTTTTCCTTGTCCAGCTCCCAGATAGTACTGTGATACTTAGACGCACTCAGCCACTGTAGTTCATCTTAAACACAGATTACTACTTAATTAATATAAAAAACAGTGTTTCTTCTTTCATTGATTTTTAGTGTAACATTAGTCACACTAATATAAATGCACCTCATAGAATTATTATGAAAAGATTTAATGTAGCAAAATAATATATTGTATAGACTGCTGAAAATGCTGATAATGGCTTAGGTACTATTATTATTGTAAGAAGATAGAGTTCAATCTATAAAATATTACCACATTGTGCTGCTGATTATTGTTGCAGTAAAATAAATTCATTCTATTTCCCAAAAGAATGGACGACGAAATCTGTAGCCATGGATTAATATGTAAATTATATTATAAGGTAGTTGATACTACATAATGTGTAAGAAGGCATGATCTAAAGTTGTACGCAATACACACGGACGCGCAAAAAGATTAGCAAAGAATAGTGGAGGTATAGAGATGTGTACAAGTATTATAGGAGAGCAATGTGCAAGTTGAGAAGAAGAAACGAGTTTGGAGAGATCCATTGGCTGGTATCTGAGTGAGTGGTAGTTGTCGTTGTATAAGAAGTGAAGGAGGCTGAGAAAATCATAAAACTGGGCCTGGCCCATCAAGAAAACAAGGCAAGATAGATTTGCACAGTCCGTAGCCAACAACATTGACTGATACGCAGATACACATACAAGTATTGAAGTTTGCAATGAGCAGGTAAAGCAAAACGAAAAAAAGGATGACTATCCACACACACACAAACACGATATAGCAGAGTAGTCCTGCGTGGCAGTATACTGCGTACTTCTAAGATAAGAAAAAGGTATAAAATGAAAGGAGAGACTAATACAATTCTGGTATTAAATACTGCGCATAATGTGTTACTTGTAAGTGTGTATGTGTGTGTAGATGCATAGAGAGAGATGTGCATTTAATCGTAGAATATATTTCACGTGAGACATTTGTATCTCTCCCTCACTCCTCTGTGTGTGTAGCGTAGAATATAACATTGTGGTTGTTGTGGCATGGAATTCAAGTACAAAGAGGTTTTTTGGGCAAATCTCGACTCACTTGTGTTGTTTGGAACATTATTTTTGCAAATGGATTTGAATGGCACACCAAAGACTTTAGAGAAGGTTTAAGTTGAACTTGGCTGCTATGGGAGAGAGATACGGGTAGAAGAAACTCAAGACTCTCGACAGAGACAATGCTGTTGTAGATCTTTGTGTGTAAGCAGTACATTGAACATTGTGCAGGGCAGTCAAACTGGTTGGGCAACTTGTTGTTTCTGTTCCGACTGATTGTCAGTGAGTTGAGTCTTGAGTGTGAGTAATGTAAATGTAACTTAAACCAACTAAACCAAGCAATAAAGTTTTGTAGGGCAACAGACGCCCAGGGCAGTGGATGTGAAGTGCAATGCAAAGCTCAGCTACAACTACAACACAAGATTACTTGTGTGTTGTGTGTAGGTACCTGGTCTGAAATATGTTTAAAATATGCAGCGGAGTGTACAAGTGGTGGTACTATGATGCTATGGTGGCGAGATGCGTTGTGTGGTTGATGTGGAGATGATGATGATGATGATGGCGATATGAAATGGAGAAAAGCCAACACAAAACGTATACGTATGCACTATGCACAGCACAGCCACATTCTCACAAACATTTTCCTTCGTCCAAAACACAAAGCAATCTCACACTCACTCTGTCTCACTCCATACTCAGCAGTTTGTGTAGAAGAAGAAGGAGAAGAACATTGTTGTAGTCTCAACTCCACTCAACTATATTGTGATAAATTGGTGGTGGAGTTGGAGTCATAGTCATAATGCACTACAAGTACCAGAGTACCTACACATACCAGCATCTTCCACATCTTCCACCACCACCACCACCGCCACTATTTATTATCGAACACTCTTTCGTCTTCGCCCAATTCACTCCTTTTGTCTTACTCACACAAACATTCTCTCCACCACCACCATTCTGCTGTAGTAGGCATATTATGCATGTATGCATGTAAGTAAGTAGGCACTGTACCATAACTTATGTAGAAAAACGTCAAAAAACAGTGTGCAGCAACATTATGTAGCACTTGTACTTATTTGCACGTACGAATTCATGGCCCAACAGCAGCCACCATAGCTAAAGTACAAATTAAAGATCTGAACACGTTCAGAGCTTTGTTGTGCTTCTTCATGCATTACATTATTCTCATCCACACCAAAATAATTCCAATTCCAAATTGCAATCTGTGGGGAATTAAAATCGGCAAATTGAACCTCAAGTTCAACAGTGTACATATAAAATTGAATTGCACTAAATACATTCAATTACAAAGAACCATCATCCTGAACATAGTACAAAAAACTTGCACCTTCACCGCTCATTAGTTTTAGTGTCGATATCTGATGCATCAATGCAATTCCAGACAAAGAGTCGCTCCAAGTTATTCATATTCTGCACACACAACACAATGCAAGGTGTGTAGTACGACATATGCGCTGGAGAAATCTTATAAAATAGTAGCATGTAAATGTGTCATTAACATGCAAATTAATGCACCAATCTATTCTATTTTTTATGTGGATGTAAAACCACATTTATTTTCGTTAGTGCACATTTTAATACATGGACTAATGCAGTCAATGGCAAATAATAATTATTATAATAGTATTCAGTCATTTCTATTCAAATCAATATAATTTTTCTCACGCAAAAATGTGTATGTATTCCTCACTATAGAGATCATTATGAAAAAGATATTTGCTAGACAGTAATAATCATTAACTCCATAAACTCGTTTATCTCCAAGTTTATTCATTTGCTCCGTAATTGATTCAGTTTTGATATAAATATAAGTTGAGACAAGTGAGAAGAGCTAAGTAAGACACAGTTTGTATCAAATTAGGAATGTAATGGTCGTCTATTAATTTAGATGTGTTGTGGATGGAAAAATACCAGGGCCACTGATTGAGAGTGCCTGCTATTCATTATGAACATCATCATCATCAACAACTAAACTACCGACTGCTCTGTTAAAAGTTAAACGAAGAGCATTCGCATTTGCATGGCTGCTCTTTGGATTGTGGGAGAGCAGTTGTTGCAAAGCATAGCAACAGTCTTTCAACTGTCAAGGGCTATCTAATGATTTATGCCTTTCTCTCTCCTGTACTTGCCCTCTTACATCTTAAATCTTAAATCTCTTCAAGTCAACACAATAATGTGGACATTGGATTGCCTGGTGCAGCACTACGTCCAAGTGAAGTAAGAAGATATTTTATTGTGCCTGGCAAAATCCAATCCAGAGATCTCCACAAGAGACGTCTCAAGTTCTTCTCCACTCTTCTAACTCTAATCACGCCTCTATTCCCAGAATTGAATCCAGTTTGATCCAGTTTATTATCATAATAATAGTAATGTAGTGGAATGGAATGTAAATGTGAGCACTAGTCTAATTACAAGTGTATAGGTGTACATGGAGTACCTACATAAATATCGTCCCCAAATACATTTGCACACAAATCTATTAGCTATATATTTATGTAGCACTAAATGTGGTTGAGAGTTAATAGGATTTTGGTTGCACACAAAACTACCACCTGCCTTATTTTATGTATTGAACGAGTTCATCTCCATGTTCACAATTATGAAAGTCTGTGTAGGTACGTATTACTCACTTTGTTGATTATTTACTACTACCTATATGTAGTTCGTACATATAGGTGCATTTGTTGCCTTGTTTTTGAATTATTAATTAAAAAGAACTATTTACTATTGCGAAGCTCTGTGTATGTGTTTGTGTGCTGGAGTTGGTGAGACGACATGCTACATGATGGGATTTGATAGACGAGTCACCACAACAGCACTCAGACTCGAAAATCTCCTGCTGTGACCGTACACCCAATGTATAAAACAGAGTGTACACATTCAAGTCATGTTTTTCGTAAAAACTTTGAAAAAGTCGTCAAAGAATAAGGATAGCTATAAGAAAATGATGGTAACATGTACAAACGCGTACACAGAGTCCTACATAGTCTGGTGGTGGAGCTAGTCTTCAACATTTAATTTTCTTGGCGCTTGTACATTTCCAAAGCCGGAACATTTGCAATCCTCAGCGAGCTATGTATTGTGCTGATCCAAAGAACCAATCCATTAAACTTTATTAACAATTCACACACAGAGCAACATCGAAAACTTACCTACCTGTACGCAGCATAATATAATAAAATATTCATTTTATAAAAATCACATCCATTTAATAATATAATGTTTCTCTCACACAAATGCAATGCTAAAAAGTAACCACCAACAGAGCCAAATGAAAAAATATAATTCTCTCTTACTTAGAGGTCATTCTATATTTCTAGTGCATCCCAACTATTTGATAGTAGACTAGGTTTAGGATTTCAGATATTATTATCAGCATAATTAAGATTAAGATGCAAACGACTTAAGGCGTAATTTAACCTGAAGATCATAATTTTACTTTTATGCCATTGCTCCAACCAGTTTTTTAGTTTTATTATTTCTTTGCTTTTAATTGGAATATGCATCAGAATTAGTAATAATTTTTAAACGGATGATGGTGTAATTATTTTGTATTAAGATGAAGTTTGAATTAATTGAATATAAATCTCTACACCAGCAAAGAAATGTGAGCATTTAGTAAAACATTTAAAAGCCTTGTTGGTCTTTCAGTAAGACTCTTTATCTTTCTTTTCATACTTGCTAGATTATTATATGCCCAATGGTTTGCTACAAAGCAAACCCAAAAGCTTGCATTTTCTTTTGGCAGTGATAAGGATGAATGGTCTTTGGACTTGAGTCTTTCTTCAACGCTGAAGAAACTTAAACCAAAATAAGTTGGTTCGTTTCGCCTGTTTTTGCTCGATGAGTTTTAAAAATTTACTGCATTCATCTAGACAATTCTTTTTATGAAGAATTTTTCTGTGGATCTTTGAATCGTTGTGGTGATACTAAACTACACATAAATCCATTCGATTCCAAAACTATGTGTATCAACGCAGCATTCTATTCTGTGTATGTATTGAAAAAAGAAGTTTTCATTGCGATGCGATGGTGTATCGTGCCACTAAAAAAGGAAATCGAATTTCGCATTCTTTGATCACCGTGTGTGTGTGTGGTAGGTAGTTTTTCAAAGGTTTGGGTTTGTTTTTTGTGTGAAAAGTGTAAATCCATCAAAAGTCAAAACCAATTCAGTTGCTGGCAATTTGTCACGCTCGGCAATGACATTACTTCTCCTTGGATGTCTTGAGCTGATTTGGTCTCTTGCATTTTTAATGTCATCAGTCCTATTTTTTCTCACTCTCATTTCTCAACTAAAATTTGTTATTCCTCCAAGGATTCACTCACTCGTGGAGGAATGGAAATGTACATACTAGCAAAGTAAAAAATGAACAAAGTGTATCTTTAGCGTGTCTGCGATAAGAATTTAGATTGACATTTGCACTATATAGATTTACGATTCATCTCATATATAATTCACCTCCTGTTAGTGTAGTTAGAACTAACAAATATTTTTACATGTGCTGGTAGCATGGAATGAAAAGTGATTGCGAAATTAATCTTCGTTCAACTCTTAACCTCAGTCACGAGAATCTTTATGAACATTTAATTATCCAACTAAATCATTTATTTGCTTAATGCACCATCAATTTTTATTTATCGTGTAATGCAATCATGGACGGATAAAAATATTCAAAGGTAGACTTTGCCCATTCATGTTGTCCATGCATTTAACTTGTGTTTCATTTTGTCTACATAAATACTAGTTGTGACATCCAGAATCCACAGGTTTGAATTTCTTTAATAACCAAAAATAACCAGTTACATGAATCCTTCTGTTACATGGAAAATTACTACTAGTTATTTATTGCGAAAGAAGTCATATCTGCCTTCTTGTAAACAATTACGATTTTTGCTTAACCACTGAAAGCATTTGTAACTACGTTTTATTATTTTTTATCCAGAGTCTATTCCAGTTTAACAGTTTAAGATGAAATTTGAATTTTTTTCAACAGGATACACCTACCATTGCAACATGCACTTAATACTGATTATGGTATCTGTATTTTACTTCCATAATAGCAGTTTGAATGGTATAAGAGAATATAAAAGAAATACGTGAGAAATGACTCTTTAGGTTTTAAACGGAACTTAAAAGTGCAAAGTCTCAAAACCACTCCCAAACCTTTTCATAATCATCAACACTGAAAAGTAACAAAAACTAAAATGATTACACTAGTGGCAATTAAATATCTCTAATCTTTCTCGTTGCTTGTTGCGCATGAATTTATAGTTTATCTGATTGAGATAATATTTAAATTACATATTATTCAATTCCACTTAAAGGTTGTTGCATTTTCTAGAATATTTTGCTTGAACACGCATAATGGTAGAATGAGTAGCACACGGATGTACACACGAGTAAGCAAGAGCGAAGCTGGCATTAGCAAAACCTTTCTGAAATCTTGCAGCTCTTTGGTTGAGCAAAAATGCTTATGAAGCACTTTAGCAATAAATTGCTAAAGTGTGTTTTTGATTCGAGTTTATTACAAAAGGCGCAGCAGGTAGTGCGGGCCATAATGAAATTACACAGAAGGAAATCATACTATTCTCAATAACATTCAGATGCAAATGGAAAAACCAAATTCACTTGCACAGCTATACGTACGCTACGCCATACCTGCACTGTTTGTGTGAGAGACGAGAGTTATGAGCTTCTGTCTTAAGAAAACAGAAATGTTCATAAATATTGAAAGTAAGAATCTCAGGGAAATCCCGTAGGTTAGAGTCTTATTTGCTTCTGTTGCAGAATGCTTTGCGTTGATACGTACACAAATAAAAGCAAACCCAAATAGAGAACCCTAATATTATTACACAAGTATAGAGTTACTATCTATTCTCTCTCATAAACCTTAACACAAGCATTACTATAATAAACTACCTACATGTTTATTAAGCATAGTTTTGTAAAGCTATGGAGTTGTTGGAATGAAAATGAAAAGCTTAAACACACACACACACAAACGTAGGTAAATATATTGGTATTTTATAATGGTACTAACTTTTAAGCAGTGGTAATATAAAAATAAATCAGAAGGAATATATTTTTTATTTCAGTGTTTATACAAAAGGGATTCCGTTCACACTACTAATGGTGGCAGTAAACAGTTTGTAAAATGACACATGGAAAAAGTAGTTGTTGGCATAAAAAATAGTTAGATAAGTGAAACGATGTTATAATTTGTAAGGTAATAGCAGATTTAGCAGGGGTATAGCATTCACGGCATGCATTAAATCAATCGCGAGAATAATGTTACACAACAAATGGTGTAAGTAAATATAAGCCATAAGCAACCAAGTTGAAATCACATCTACTTACTGCATGTGATACATGTGTATAGTGTGTACCAAATGAACAGTAAACACACAAAACATGTATTGTTCACCTAAACGAATATTTTACACACTTAGAAAAAGGTAGTGTCATAAAAAGTGTTTGCAACTCGTGAATCACAGAATAGAACGTTGTTTCGATTAGAACAATGTTATGCATTATTAACATTTTTACTATTGCACTTGTTTCTAAAAGTACAACGAGTCATTGAAAGGATAGTTAAATAACTAATTGTTTCTACAGTATATTATGTAGAATATGTGTAGAGTGTACAGGTAAAGTATAGTATGTAGACAATGGGACGCACACTAATAACAACGTAGCATAAGTAATAATAATGATACACAAGTATCTCAACCAGGAAGAGATCTCAATGATTTATTTAGCATGGATTGTATAGATTTTTATTTTTACATTGTTGTTTTCAAATTCCAACTCTGCCTCAACTCTGACCAGAACCATTGAAATATTTTATTTTATACTCCATCATAATTTTATTTACAGTCGCCATACTTCATATGTTATTCAAGACCAATAGGTCCACAACTATAAACAATAAAACTTGGCAGTCGAACAAAGAGAAAAACTATTTATTTTACGGCTGGCACATTGCATGCAAAAAGAATTAGGAATAGTGGTGAATGATTTTTTGCTCTGTAAAAACAATGTTACTTGAATAATTTTTCTCACGAATATAAAAAATGTTTCAAAGAAATTGAAATTTCAATGTCTCCAAGTTTAAAAATCTGCTCAGACATTTAAGAAAAGCGGTTTAAGAAAAGAGAAATTCAACTTTGTGACTTAAAATCATAAATCTGTTGAAAAATTGATTACAGACTTCTGAGGTTGTGCTTTGTTAAAGTCAAGTAAATAGTTAAAATAAAAATACAAAATATAACACATACTTTGAATGGTAAAACAAATTAGAGAGATAAAGAGACATTCACAATTTAATGCACTGCTTGTTGTTTGGTTTTTTGGAATTGAAAGCATAATTTGGATTTGTTTCCAGAGTTTAAATTTAGTTCAGTTACACAACAGAAGGGTATCTTCATTTTATGCTGAATGTAATGTTGTGTAACGTTTAAATAGTTTTCTTGAGTTCATTATTTAGCTAACATTAACGATTAATCAATTGTAAATGAAGCTGCGTAATCATAGTTTAAATAACGATGACCTTGAGTCAAGGTTATAGTGTAACATATTATATTTGGTAGAGGCACCCTTTGAAAATCATAAGAAATTTCTAGGTTTGTATAAATTCTTTTTAAATTATTGTACGTGTCATCTGAACTTGTTACCAAGTTTGAATATCTGTATCTACGCATTTTCACTTATTGCTATAGTTAAGCCATTTGCTGAAAAACATTGTTTTAAACAAAGGCTAGTAAATATCCTATGTAAGTACAAGTTGCCTTGAGCGTTTGACACTTTGTAATCAATCGTAACATTCCGTGTAGTAGCAGTGTTTTTGCAAAGATCCATGTTGTGCTGAAAGTAAATTGAATTTTTAAGGAGTGAATGCGTTGCTGGTTGTTGCATACAGGGTTTTCTTAAATATTTCAGACACCGTGAGTTGGCAGTAAGAACATAAAAATAAAATTAAAATATTCTCAAACAGTTTTCCCTCTATCAATTCCTTTAGGAGTTAATGCTTAGGTTTAGTATCTTGGATAGTACACTGTGTTCTTATATATTGTTAGTTTAAAAAATAATTACTATGCTCCACAATTAATAATGGCGTTTAACGTATTAACTTTTATTGCTATAAATTGCTTTCCAAAAGGTTTGAAACATGAAGTGAGTGATAGTTTGTGTGAAAAATGTAGTAGTTACAGATTTAGTTGTGTATTGAAATAATTGTTGATAAATTCTAGAAAATGAGTGAAGTTGTAAAGTTCTGCAAGTTGTGTTAGCAAAGGTATCGGTGTTGTGAGTGTAGAGCGATAGCTAATAAAGTTGCTTGCTTTGCAAGTGTTGTAAAAAACGAACAGATATTTATTTGTATTTGTTTGTCTGGGTTGCCCTGCATTGCTCGTTGCTTCAATTAGCAAAGAGCGAAAAAGTTTCATTTTACGATCGAGATAATAACAACAAATACCTAACAGACGAGAGAAATTTTTCCGAGAAAAAAATCTGACTCAATGTGAGTTAGTTGGAAACATCTACATAACGATACGATTAAATTAATGGCTCTCTCTCAACTTAAGTAAGTAAGGAGACTGATGAATTCTCCCTGCATTTTCTTTCACTACATTACTCGCTCCTGAATTATTTTCCGAGTCTATTTTAATTGTTTGGTGCGCATCGATTTGTGTGTGTACTTTGTGTCTCATAATAAAAAATGCATCATTTGGAAACATTTCAGGGAAAGTAGCTTCATTTTGATCTACACGACACGACACAACAAAATTTTATTGAGTCTGAGAAAATTGTCTCGAGGTATTGTATTCTATTCCATGTAGATTCACAACCCAAAATCTCAGCGTCTCTATGCTTAACGAGAGTCAATTAGACGCATTCGAAGGTTTTGCAGTCTAGTCAGACAAAGCTCCAGTACCGTAACGATGGGGAGGGGAGGTGAGGAACGTCCTCACGGCCGGGACACAAAAAGGCCGGGCCAGGATGGCTGCCTAAATATTTAATTTTAATAAAAGTCACCTTGACGACCGTGATCTTATAAGACTTAATTTTTCACTTATGGACAAAGTCATTAGTTAAGTAAAGAATGTTATATGTTAGTACATTTCTCCCAAAATCCAAAAAAAAGTGGTTCTTTTTGCCGTAAAAATGCAAAAAAGCGCGATTTTTTTCGCGCTACGCGCGATTTTTTTCAATTTGGGCAAAATTTGCAAAAACGTTTCGCGCTACGCGCGAATTCGATGCATTTCATACTTTTTTCGATTTGAGCATCAAATGTTATTTTAGGTATTTAGTCTGAGTTCTTTAGTACCGACAGCCGCACACTGTTCCTCACGGCCGGGACAGGCTTGTTACGGCACTGCAAAGCTCTATAGTCAGTCACTACGTGACACACTCACCAACTACACTATCAGTATAGTATGTAGCTCTACACAAAAACAAGCAAAAGAGACGTGTCCCCATCTGCTCAGGCGAATAAATGACAGCCAACCAACAAAGAGTGTTATTGCACATAATAATTACACTGATTCACAACAAGGTTAGAATATAACATAGCTATGTAAAAAAGAATTCGTGAGAAAATTCTAAAATGTCTTTTCGTAACAATTAGTTTCCAAACCATTCAAATCCTGCGATTAAAATTTGAAATTATTCAAATTCAAATGAAACTCAAAGAAAATTTTATTCTCAGCACAAAACTGTGCTAATTATTCATAAACAAGCTATGCTAATATCTTTTTCAACACCTGCGTTATTTGTAATTCGAAAACCGTTTGATTCCATTTTTCGCTAAGTGTGGCAACATAGCGTGCGAGGTTGATTTTAAGTGCGTTTAGGACAACTAACGCTGTAATGTAAATTGGAGGGAGAAGTGTTGCGTTGCGAGTGATGAATCGGTTGAAGAAGAAGAGTAATTCTAATTCTCGTCTCGAGTATAAATATAGTCTGGTGGTGGTGTGGAAGAGAATTTTTCGGCTAGCGAAAGTTGTTTTGTTGGTAGAATTACTATTACTTGCTATTGTTAAATTTCGTCTCACTCGGGTTAGTTGATTCTCTGCCGTTGCGTTGCATTGCATTGCATTTTACGTTTGTTTGCTCCTCTTCATAACTTTGGCTCGGCTTGAATGGCTCTCTGCTATTTTAAGACGATTTGTCTTGCGGCTCTTTCCAATATGACACTCTCTCAACGTATTTACTGCCATCGCATCCAATCCTCCGTCTCTTCCACATCATCATCACCTAAACAGCCCCAGCCTTCCCTAGCCACAATTTCATCCTTCGGGCACACAGTCTTATTTCCACCAACATCACCTTTCTCACTCTGCTCTATGCACACACACCGACACACCTATACACCATATAGACCTACTACGCACACATGTGTGTACATGACAAATATTTCTTCAGCCAGAGCCTGCTGCCTATATTACACCTACATATTATTGCATACAATATTGCATTACTACACAGAAGGAGAAACAAATAGGAGTTGTAGAAGAGGAGCCTACTTTAATCCTTGTTCATAGTCTTCTACTTATTGTTAGTCAATCCAGGCTTATTATTCTGTGATCCTTCTTCCTTTCCAATGGATTCAACACTGAAAGTATCCGCACGTCTTGGTTAGACGACGTGAATGCAAGTCGTGAGATTTCCAAATGATGAGTCTCTCCATTATAATAATGATGACTACGAGGCTTATTTTGTTATTTTATTATTGTTATTTCATTTCATATCATTATAGCAGTCCTTTCGTCTCAAACCCAACAAACACATTCTCACACAGTGGGGCTACGGTAAATAAAACGAAAGTTCTCTTTGACTTCATTCCTTATTGTTCCTTCATTCATTTTCTTTCCTTCATTTCATCCGTCCATCCATCTTGTTGTATGATGTCATTGCACACAACAACAAATGAGAAGAAACCCCTTGCCATTATTTGTTAACAAAATTTCCAAGTTAAGTCCATTATTATTGCAAGAAGAAGTGCTCAGAATTGCTGCAGTTGTTATTTATTACTAATAATATTACGTAGCAGTCAGTACCAGCCATGTGTAGGTAGTCTATGGAGTAGTGTGAATGTTTTAAACAACATGTTATTACAGTATGCGTGAAATTATTTACATGTGATTGTATGGACTAGAATCATAATGCAATGATAGTTGAAAACACAGGTGACTTGTGGCTATGTAGACGTATGGTAATATTGTGTGTGGAAACAACTAAACACTTGTAGAGGATTTATTTATGTAGAGATGTGTCTTTGAGAATTCATTAGCATACTAATCGCCTAACATATTTACAACATGAGACATTCGCATTTGTTAGTCTTTGTCAAGTGAATAGCAACAGTCTCTGTCTTGCATTTTACACTGCGCATTGCATTCGGTCCAAAATTTTCCAATGTATAGGTAATAGGTATGGGCATCATCATACGTGAAATAATTAACGACTATACACGATGCACCTGTAGTGTAGTGGCTCATTGGTAATTTACACTAAAGATGTTTTGTGTTGTTCGTTTCAAGCTTATGGAATTGTAAGCAGAATATTAATGATCACTATTTAGTATTAGCTAATTTATTTGTAAGGTACCTTCATACACTTAAACGCTGTGTCTATCAGCTATAATTAGTTACCATTCTATCCCTACTTAGAATTCTAATAACTTGGTCACTATTATTCTTTTTCTTTGTAAAACGTGTACTAATTGTCGGTTGAGTTTTGTCCAGTAAGTTCAATCCTGTTCACTAATCATTGTTTGTTAAGCTGCTAGGATTTCTAAATATAGCGTGTCAAAGGTAACATGCAATCCTGCACTTGAATGCAGATAAGCAAATTAGCCAAGCAAAATAAAAGTTTGTTTTTGTCGTTGTAATGTGTGTATTAGTGTCTTTATCTTGAGACGCAAAAAGAGAAGGAAAACAATCAATTGTTTTAAAACCGGAAAATGCTGACACTGCTTGTTACATGTTGCTTGCCTGTGTCTACCCCGCACACATTTCTTAATGTTTTCTATAATTAATTCGGATAAGATAATACGACAACAGCATTTGGCAGGGAGTTTTAAAATTAATTTGGACAAGGACAACATGTCATGTTAATTTAAATAATAACCCATTTGCTAATGGAGGTTGTACTGGATGTGTATGACAGTTGCTTCTGACTTTTGCAGTACACACGGGGAGCAAGCGTTTCACCTTACATTACATAATGGTATTTGGATATATGATTGTAGCTTATTGTTAGTTGTAGGTTTGGAAGATAGAGAGTTGGGAAGACAAGACGCTTGTAATTATTTTCTAGCTAGATGTTGTACATCATAATGTCATGATTTGACTTAGTCATTGACGTCAGTAGTGGTAATGATGAGGTGAATTCCCGTGCAAAACTTGACAGCCAAAGGTAAAACAATCAAGGTGCAAACACAGGATGGAATAATAGAATATAATAACATAATCGACGAGTGTACTTATAATTATTACAATGTAATTATAATAGCGTCTTCTTCCAGCAATGCTTAGCATATCACATTGTATATTATACACTACACATATTACACACTATACTTGGGTGAACACATGTACACAGGTGGAAGTCTGTAGACGAATATTGCTTACAGTATTACGTTCTTATTATTGGCAGTTTGTGCGTGTTCGATGAATATCTCTCTGGTAGTCAATCTCCAGCTCATTATTATTCAATCGTATCTATCACAAGTCAGAAAAAACTGTGGATATTGCTCTGCATGTGTTATTTTCATCATACACACCAGTTAACTGAACACACTGCCTCCGAGATTCATTTAGGCAGGTGCTCACTGCTCAGGCAGATTTGGTTTCTGTAGCCTGTTTTTTTGTAGCTCACGAACATGCACTATAACAAACACTCACCATCATTGTAAAAAGTATAATGGCTATCATGACATAAGAAAATTATTTACCATGCAAATTCCTTTTTGATTGACAGAGCTACTATTGTATGCCATGGGTTCTTTATAATGTTATTGCTGTATTATGATGGCAGCATTTATTTAAAAAATAATTATGTCATGACATGCCTTATTTATATCGGCACTAATCATTTAGTGTGTTGCTTGGTTTGGGTTGTGAGTGTGAGTCAGCCTGAACAGATCAATCACTCTGCTATGTATGTAGAAGAATTATTTATAGAAGACTTTTATTCACTTTAACAGATATGTAACTTAAAACACAACCAGGCACTAAATCATATAGCTATACTGCACTATGATAAAATAAAGAATGTAGGTAGCTACGTAAACAAGGTCCATTGACGAAAACCGCATATTTTTTAGAGGTGGGTCTTATTTGCTTACATACACAGCTTCTACACTACCTATTGAAATCAAAATCCATTTCAATTACTGCACGCTCTACATCCACGAGATTTACTACTTGCACCAGTTTTTTCCCTGTAAATTCCCTTTGTACGTATTTACCTACATTATAACATTTTTTGCATGCATGACTTATTAGCACAGAGTGTCATACATGTAAATGTTTTATTCAGGATAACTAACGTCACTAATAGTTATTGTAATATTAAGTGTGCAGTACGTAAATTGTGTACATACTACGTAGGTAGGTGATGTACAAATACTCCACGCAGTTCGGACCCACAGGTGTGCTCCAATCCTGTACGTCCCTGCGTCGTGAATGATGACTTTATAAATGCACAAAAAAATTGTGGCTGCAATAAATCTGGTATTTTATAGTAAAACTCAAGTCATGTCATCGTCAGCATCCACACAAAATTTAAGAGCATCATCGTATTCAATCATAATGTACATTGGTTTGCCACGAGTACATTGCTACATACTACACACACACGAACGCGATCAAATTGATATGGAATACGAGATGTACTTGTACATATAATACACCAAGCGATAGCAAATGCCCCAGTTGATTGTAAAATCTTGGAGATTATCTGTGTGCAGATTAGCAGCAATATTTTCTCTGCAAATTTGGTACGTCGTTAAATCTTGTTGTAGATAGAATTGCAATTACAATTACACCATAATAATTTAGATAATAATAGAATTAATGTTCTTAATTTAATCCAAATACCTAGTAGGAGGAGCAGGAGTAGAAGTCTCACTATTATTGTTATTATTATTATTTTTGTATTGCTACTACAGCAACTGATACATTGAAATACTACACACAAGTAACAGACTCATCTGCAAAGGTTATTAACTCCCATCAACAAATTGCTATTAAAAATAAAACCAGCAGGTGTACACGAAATTGAAGTATTATTTAAATGATTGCAATTATTACAACTGCGTATACGATTTCTATAAATAATGTTATGAGAAACAATATTTGTAGCTGAGCACCTTGTATTACATGAAGTACAACCACACATAGCAGAACAAGTGTTTTGTATGTGCTGCAGTATAAAAGTGTAAAATGTATTTAAGGGCAAAGTCATAAATCCGATTAAGTAGAACTAATAAAATTCTGCCACAGAATTCTATTGAGATGGAGATACACATAGATAAAGGATGAGTATTTCTATTCTCCAATGTAGTTCTACATATTATGTATATGCAAGTGTATAGGCACTATTTAACACAGGACTGAGAAATTACTACAATAAATAGTAATAAAGGTGCATGTAGTCTCTGAGTGTTTTAAGCATGTAATTACCTAATCAAATAGAATTATCGTTTAATTTCAGAGTAAAATTTTTATCGCACACCTCATAGTACACCTTATGATAGATTGATGAGAGAGAAAAGATAGACGCAAACGCTTGAGTTAACGAAAACGTAATGAAAATATATGCAACATAATGCACATAATAATATTGTGATTACAAGACGAGGTAGTCTGTATTTGCAAATAAAATCGCAACGTGGATGTGTTTGGCTGTCTATTGCTGATTTTATGGTGCAGTATAGTAGAGAGCACGTCAAAGTGAACACAATGTGGTTTAGTGAAGTAGTAAAACATTTTGAAGTGCCAGAGTATTGTAAAATGTGTAAGATAGAGCAGATATGGCATACAATACAGCGTAGTGTAAAACACCGATAGACCAAAGGTATGTGGTACTTGGAATATCTCGAACACAATCTTCTTAAATCATATTTTCATGTTAACACTAGTGAAAAAATCAATTTGCTCTAGAAAATAGCTAACGGTAGTGTAGTGCAGTAGGTGCCGAGCTTGGTTTCCAATGTACACACACTACTTGGAGTTTTTCATTTACTATTAGTACTCTATGCATATGTCCACTCATGCTACATCACGCATCTTGCTACTGCGATGTTTCTTACAAGGAAAACTAGGTAGGATTGTTGTTGCATAGTAATGTTGTAAATAGGTGTAGAAGTTGTTAAAAATCCAACATAATAATATCCAATGCATAAACAGCGCACAAGTTGGTTTGCATCGTTGGCTAATTTTAAAAGTGCTATTAGTTTACACGAAGACCCACTACACACTTCGTAGTAAATTTGTAGTAAATATTGAGAATGAAGGTGAAGACATAAAGCTCAGATTTGTATTTGATTGTTTGTTAAACTAAAAGTGTAAATCAGCTCGCACAAACATTTTTCCCTGAAAAACTTACATTTACTATAATTTCTAATCATAGGGGAGTATGTAGATCGTTGAGCTGATTTTTCGTAGTAAAGTAGTAATATGTAGAATTTAATGACAGATGTTAACAACACAGTTATAAAGTAGAATAAATTAAGAATATTGTTGTTATTGCTATTAGGACTGGAAATTGCATGCAGTCAAAAATATTTTTTGAGTCTCTAGATTAAGGCTTGCTTATTTTATACAGAACTTAAACTACCTATATGTATTTGTACTTTGAATCATTGAAGCGAGTTGTGTACAGCAATGATGTGGTTGAATATTTAGTGTAAAGGAGATATTTGACGGTGTTTGTATTTTGTGACGCTTTTGCAGATGGAAGAGCAGACAGTTCCCTCAGCGGGATTCAGTCCACAGCCCGAGTCATACGAGTCTGACTACATGAGCAAATATCCGAACTACGGTCCGATAATGGCAGCTTTAGATGACTCATCTTCCTCGTACGGCAACCTGGCTGACACGTTTGACTTGTCTTTGTTGGGAGACGCGTACGACGACCATGACATGGCAACTGTGCCCTCCCCGTCCTGGTCACCCTCGGGTTGCATGGAGCTGACGTCGTGGCAACAAATGTCTTTGTACGCCGCCAGCCCCTCGGGGGACTATCGTGCTTTTTCTCCAGAATGCAGCAAAGCTGGTTTGTCACCCGTCCATCCCTTCTCTGGAGACTCATACGGAGGGAACTTGTCCTGCCACAGTCCAGCCACTCCCATCATGTGCAACATGAACATGGGAGCTTCTCCTTCTGCCGAGAGTGGAAATGGGAATGGGAACGGGAGCAGTGGCGGCTCACCTTCGGCTGCTGGCAATCCCCTAGCCGCTCCTGACAATCTTCCAACCTGTGAGCGTCACTTGCTCCTTCGTCAATGTTTGGAAGACACGTCCTTTCAGCGAAAGTACAACTTCAAGCCTCTTGATTTGCCATCTGCCTCTTTGTTGGGGGACGCGGACAGTCTCGCTATGCGGGTGAGTCCAAACACTCTCTTCTTCTCTCAACACAGTCACTCTCCTTGTCTTGTTCCCCATACCATCCGACCATACCAATCTAACCATTACCTACACCAACACATCTAACACACACACCAACTGTATTAATACTTATTTTGATACTTACTCGCCACAGACAGTCACGCCAGACCTACCTCTCTGTCTGCAATACCAAACAATCACTTACTTCGGTTCGGACCATGCTTTCAAATTTTAAATTTCATTTTAGTCAAAAAGTATTCCCCACTTTTCTTTTTTCTTTCAAATTGAATTGTATGCAAATGTTTTCTTTTGAGCTTGAAATAGTAAGCAGTCGTTGTATCCAATTTTATTAAAGCATTGTTTCTGACATTAATCGAACGAGTGTGTGTGTGTGACATTCACATTATATTATAACGTCAGTTGCACGGCTTCCTCTTTTACTATTGCTAGTAGTATGCTGTGTTCTGCCATGAATTGTTATAAATGTCGTTTTGTCCCATCAAAAGGCTCATAGTTTGGTTTTTATTTTTTTCCACTTGTTTTGTTTGTGGATGCGTACACATGGAAAACAGAAACACGACAGGCATTATGCATGTATAATGGAGTAAGTGGAGTGTGTAAAGTGTAGTGTGTGGAGCAATAAATGTATTGTAGGCAAGACACGAGGTGAGACAACAGATGGTAATTTTATTTGGTGGTCACGATTGATGCAACTGATTTGACGACATACATTGAGAGATGCAGAACGACTACAGCTATTTGTATAGCCGATATGCGTCAATTCACTTTCATTATAATTGTCAGACTTTACTCCTGGATCATCACCTTCCTTGTCCCTTGTATTACACATCCATTCTACACTTCCACTCTTTCTGCCAAACTAAGGCAACTGGAAGGTATTACAAAATTACCTGTGGAGTAGCTTTACGCATGCTGTCATCATCCAGAAAACAACAACTAGTCTTTCCAGACACAAAACATTACAAGTAGTATTTTAGTAGTAGTCAGTCAGTCGTCGTCTCAACAATTCCTCTCCATCTCCATCGCCTCGTCCCTCGTCCAACTCTACTCCTCTCTCTTAGAAACACGCGTTATAAGGAAACACACACAGTAGAGTCACACTAACCAAGAAACCCTCGTGAAGTTATCGTATTTACAGTTTTTCATGTTTTTTGTGGACTAATATATCAATAAGGCATTACTACATTGTGCATTAGTATATGCGTTTCATTCTGCATGTGGCCCCACCCACCATTCACCCTCCCTTCGTTCCTTACTACTACAATACACTTACTACTTACTTACAATTAGTTAGCAGTGAACAATTTTGGTGCGTCACATTTCTAGAGAGATATATCTGCCATTCATAGAAACCCGAGCGACTCCTGTATATTTTCATAGACCTAGACGTAGTATATTGTATCCCATGTAGCTATATGCATAAAATACAAGCCATACAAGATATGTACAGTGTAGAAATACGCGTGTAATATTAGAATATTATTTGTTCATGTGCAAGTCGTAGTGAAGTACATTGCAATAACTACTTGGGAATTTTTGCAACCAACAAAAAATTCATTTTCTCTCTTATGTTAGTTAGACTGTAAAGTCTCAAACGATTGTTGTATACGATAAGGAGAGTCGTGAGTGTTCTACTGGTAGTACACAATGCCGAACACTGCAAATTACTCTGCACTCTGCACTGACAGGCTATAAGGAAGGAGAGTCTATCTCCTGGACATTTAATATTACATTCTACACATTATAATAATACACGCCGTCTCTTCTGTATACTACAAATAGAAAACCACAGTGCCTATGTACATTATCTCTTACAGTAAGTAAGAGTGCAGCATGACTAACAAGGGAAGTCAGTCAGCAGTGTTTTTTACTTGCAATTTTGTATAGCAATTATATAATTTTTCTATGATCTCACAGAACTATAGGCATAGACATCGACTACATATACCTAACTGCAATGGAATACTTTGTTAGTTGGAACAATTGATACACAATAGAAGGATATAGAAACAGAGCATGTTATTATCATTCAGGAATTATCAAATAATTCATAAAAACCATCTTTCAAGTGTGTGTGTACACATAGACAAAGTTTTCAGTTAGAAATAAAGTAGGAAAACAAAGGATAGACGTGTGTCATTCAGTTCGCATTTAATGCATTGCAGTGCAAACGGAGAGTGCTATCCAATTTTAGATTGCATGGCAAGCAATCTTTGAATATTATTTTGTATGTCAAGTTTAGAATTTGGAGGGCGAGCTAATAAAGTGACACGACATAAACAACTCGTTCAGTCACTAAGAAGTATATCACCGTGCAATTGTATTAGTTCTCGGCTTAAGCTACATTCACAAAAACTTCGACTTGAGACAAAGCTAGTACACTCTATAGGTACTACTAGTGTTGCTACTACTACTTGTACTGTGACGAAAGTTGGCCAAGTTGGCAGGCAAAAAATTGGTGCTGTGTAATTATATAGCTATAAATTGATCCTTAGTCAAATCGAGAATGTCTTCCGGTCTGAACCGAAAAAATGAGTGTAAGGTTACCTTTACTAATGATTCACATATTTATAGTAAGTAGAAACACATGTACGCTTTGAGCAAGGAGCATTTTTGCACAGATTTAATTTTAGATGAACTGAAGATGAAAGTGATTGATTCAAGACCTTAGTGAATTAAGTTCACGTTCATTGAAAGTTTTTAGTTACTTGCTCTTGTGTGTTGTGCACATAAAGCATATTGCCACGTTAATAAGAATAAATACAACATCTGGCTCTGTCTCTGTGAGTAATGCTGTCCTAAAACCTAAAACTAAGTTGTGAATATTGTGAATGAAATGCAGGAAATTGCTGCTGCTGCTGCTGCTACTACGACTTCTTCGTCAGTGTCAGACTCAGTGGTGGGTAGCAGTTTGGAACTCAACCAAATTGAGCCCGTTTTCAGCCTGGCCTTTGAGCAAATCCGATCTGACATTCAAAACATTTGCAACAACCTTGCCATCTCACCTGGTAAGATCGCCTTTCATTTCTTTATGCTTATACTTTTATTCACTAATTATGTCTCTGCTTCCCCAACAAAACGCCTTCACATCAAACATCAAGCTATCAATTACACTCCATTCAAACACTGCACAAGCAAATAAACACTATTCCAAAATATAAGCTTTGTTCAGTCTCTACAACATTTATGAATAGGCAAACTGTGTCGGAAAATTTCAGTCTTTGGAGTATTACTAGTGTCAGTTATGTAATAATGTTATGATATTATGAGGTAATATTTCACTTGATAGAATGGATTTCTGAAAGTGTCTCACTTTCCATGCCTGTCATGCACTAATGTGTAAAATGGACTTGTATGAAGGAATTACTTGTCTCACTCCAATTTACGTCACTTCGTTGCATTTTATAAGAGGAATTCGCACAAAGACTCTTTTCCCTAGTAGAAAAACATTTTCTCAACTTGACTCTACTCTTTAGCTTGAACTTGTCTATTTAGCTTATTGTTAGCAGTAGTCATCTATGCCAAATTATCAATCACGTTCTTGCTGTGTGTAGTATAAAATATTTATCTTGTTCTATAATATGTGCAATTTATAGTAAGTACATGAACATTCATAAAAAATGTAAGTCTTATAATAGTAATACAATATTCAATTCACTTACTTTCTATAACAACTCAGTAGCTAAAATGTTTTATCACAACTTGTTAGTGTCCAACTACGTTCTGCTACCACCAAGATTTCCATTTCGTTCTATCTCAGAGACAGGTATTTATGACGCACGTAGAGGTATAATAATAATACCATACTACATACTTATAAACTATGCTAATACCTAGATTTTATAATAAACTAAACGGGCTATGCATAACGGACCAGCGAATACAGTATTGCAACTTTATGTCAATAAAGCTTCAATATTGTATTCGCTGATAATGGACTAAATCTTCTTGCTACTTATACTATCAATAATTTATCCAACTACAAAATGATTGTGGATAAAATACCTTCCTATATAGATTTCCAACTGGATCATTATCCCTGTTTGACATTAGTAATACTAAAAAAAATAAAAACCACTATATAGTAAAATTGAAAATAATGATAAACTTACGTACAAAGACTGTGTACATTTATGGTTGCGCAGAATAGAAAAGGAATGTTGGCAGATCAAAAGAAACTTAATAATGTTGGACGTCTTGTGTGCAATATCAATGCAAGGGATTGTATTCTAAAATTGCACGTGTGCATTGCTAACATAATGCAAACAGTAGTTTAGAAAAGGACTCGACTGTCTGTGAAAGATTTATCGTTTATTTTCTTCATTTGCTTTTGGTATTAAACGACTTGTTGTTAAATCAAGGTTTTCATCCTTCCTTGCACTATTTTGCCTCCTTTATGTTTAAGTTACACCGCTGCAAATATTATTTTCTATTCAGAGAAGATTGACTTGCCAGGTCACGGATTCTAAAGAGACGTCTCATGCAAACTTCATTGCAAATACTAGACTTGACTGGAGATATCTTTTTTCAAACTTTGTGCTTCTTTAAAGACAATGATACATGTCTTGTACTCTGGACATGCAGTGAGCATTTTTCATTTTCCAAAATGTTAGCATGGCATTCTTAGTTCTTACTAAACTACAATACACGTGATACTTATGTGTATACTTCGAAGCATAACACTGCACAGACATATGAAGTAAATGGTAAAGTTATTTAGAAGCAAAGCGCATTAAATGGTGGACTGCTAATAGCATTCTATTGTTATTTCTCTGTTTACCACCTACTTGGCTGACTCTAATGCATTCCACCGTATTGACTTATTAGTGTATAGTGTGGATTACATATTGTGTGCAGTGCACCTACCAAACTACTAATTTATATAACACCACACTAACAATAAATGTTAATGAGTGTAAGTGCATGGAGGCAGGGCAGGGAGACAAATAATAGCAGTGGTTGTGTTGTGTCAGTTGTGTGTGATATAATTGTTGAGTGTGGTTTTGAGTTGGTCTGAGTCTGAGATTGTGGAATATTTGTGGTGGTGGGGAAGATGGAAAGAGAGACTGGACTGCGTTGTAATGCAAGGGGCAGGGTGTTGTCCCATTATACGGAGATTGTTCAGAGAGTTGTTGATGAGGAACACTCAGCCAGAATATTAGTATTATAGTTGACTAATGTAACGATGTCCATCTTCATAAAGTTGTTTATGAGACTGTTTTGGAGCCGAAGGCGAAGGGTTAATCTCCGAACGAGGAGGAGGAGGAGATGAGGATAACACTTCTTTCTTCTTTTCCACTCTGTTTCATTAGTCCCATCTCAATATCCACTCCATCGGAATTTAGACTGGCATATGTGATGCCTGCTATTTTATGCTATATAGCTCCAACACTCTTCTATCACGTTTTCCATCATCATGGGAATATAGCACTCGGAGTACTTATGCAATAATGCTGTGTAAGTATAACATGTCGGAGACGAAGAAAAGAACATGTGGATTCCACCTGACTCTGATGTGGATAATATTATCCTCATGGTCAGTCAGAGTTAGAGCAGAGGTGTCTCAAGAATTTTAATTTCAACTTAAAACTTGTTTCATTCCACAACTCACAATATCGCAATAATAGAAACGAATGCAGTGCAAGCCAAAGTCATGGAATCCTAAGCTCAGACTCACACTCATCTGTTCTTATTTAATTCTCATCTGGAGAGATCATCTTACAATATTGCCAATCCACTATATAGACTTAATACACTTCTGTGGTTAGAGTTTCACATGTGATAAGCATTGGAGCTTTCTTTGTAATACTATTACTACCTAAGTTGAATGTAATAGTAGCAGACGAGATAGTTGTAGTTCATTGTAGTACTTGGCTGGCTACAGCAATTCTTTTCCAAGATCTCTTATCCATCATTTTCATCATGATCATTTTCCAGTTTTACAACATTATTCTTATTAGTTATAGTTACATCGACACTTGACTGAATTAGTACACAGGGAAAAGTAGATTTATTGTTAGAAATACGCATACATCATATAACATAGCGATAACATCGTCTTTTCTACAAAGTATCTGTGTACTTTTACTATGTAGTTTGTATGCAAGACATAATATGCGTGTATAAAAATTATACATTGTGCTTATAATTCTTACGAAGTTGGTTTGATGATTCTCTTTAGAAAAAGAATTATAAGGTGACTACGGGTATCATGAACAACTTTTAGCAAGCCTGTCGTAACACTGCAACCTTCTTTTTTTGTTTGTAATTAGTGAGCTGACTCTAGTGCCACTTACAGCACCTATATAGTTTAACTTTTAATCAGATTATCAGTTAATCTATTTATTTACTGCAATGGGTGCTAGTTTCATTATTTAATGGAAATCCCAGAACAAGAACATGCATGGCGTACATTTGTAAGCCATGCATGATACAATAATACTTACATACATAGCAGGGGATAGTTTAAATGATTTCCATTTGAACTCGTCTTATTAAAGTCTTGGAAGCTGTTTAGAAGTGTACAAGCGCGTAGTGCTGTGCCTACAGTGTGTGGGTATGTTTAATAATTACACCTTTGTACACACAGCCTGACATCATCCAGCAGTCACTTTATCCCCCATCATGTTATAATATTCCATTGTCTCTTTTTCTGATAACGTAGTTTGGTGTGCCAAGCCGTTGATACGTACCTTATTGTTTTTCTATATTGCACTTTACACATATTATTAGCCCAGCATTCATTTGTGCGAATGTTGCAATGTTACAAGTATAAGCTGTGTCTGGGAGTTGATTCACTCAGTTGGATAAAGTGATTAACATGCACTCGGAGCAAAGTTGTAGATTTTAGGTATATTGTGCATAATGTGTATAGTGTATTATGTATGTGTGTAGTTGGACGAGTGTGGAACGAAGATGTGGAAAATGTTGGTTTTTGCAGGAGATTGGATTTGTGAATATTTGTTGTGATCTGGAGAGATAGAGAGGGAGATGGGGAGCAGTGTTTGTTGGGAAGAAATGTTGTGTAGGGAAGACTGAGATGTAATGCACGTACAAATGCAGATAGCGTAGAGAGATAGAGGAGTTGGAGGAAAAGTGTGCAAAAACAGAGTTGGTGGCTCGCAGAGTCAGATGAGTTTTGTTTCCAAGTACGTAATTGAGTTTCGCTGGTTTGGCTGAGCGGAGCAGGCAGCCAGCAGAGTCAAGTCAAGATCTCTTGTCTTTTGATCGACCTTGGTTCTACAGGCGTGGTTTACATCATTTTAAACTCTTTTGCAGAACTGGAAAAAATTCCAAACCAAGGGCACTCAACACACTCCACAACAGAACAAGATTCGCATGTAGCCACAGTCCATGTCCACAGTCACGCCGTGTAGCTACACTAATATCATTACTGCCAGACTGCCTCTTGCTTCCCCAGCCACTTCGTATAGCACCACTCTCCGTCTCCCAGAGCCATAAGCCATCAGATTACATTCCAACTACACTCTCAAATCAAAATACTTATTTTTCTCCATACATTCTCATATCCACAAACATCATCATCATATTATTACATTACACACTCGGCTAGAGCTAGGTGGCTACGGCTAGTAAATACCATTATGTGTCTCCAAATGTTTGCATCGAGAGAGCTACGAATAAAATGCGTATTTCGAAGGGATGGTTGAGAAGGCTGGTTGCTTGGCTATGTCTCAATTGTGTGGATGCTGCGTCTACGTCGTTGGTGCTAGTAGCGTCTCTACATGGGGCTCAGCTTTATGCACACAAAAAACAAAACCAAATGAACCAAACCCAGTCAGAGGCTACTGAGTCTCCATGATACGATTCAATGCTCTTAACTATCAAACGAGTCGACTGAAGCTGCATAATATTTTATTTTAACCACCTATTATTACTATTATTAAGAAAATAGATTAAGAAACAAATATTAAGAAAATACAACATAGATATCATATACCTGTAGATAAGGTACCTGCAACAGAGTAGCATCCATTAAAATGCCACTCAACATCATTCGAAGTTAGTTAGTCCTAGCAGTAGGAACTCCTGGATTTTTTGCAATGTATTTCCCTACATCATTGCACTACATTATTATATTATTAGAATATGTGTATTATTAGTATGTATAGAATATATAATATTGCCATTCATATTGTTGATGGTTTATGTTCTGGGTTATTGGTCTTGTGGTTGATTTACGTGGCCAAACTAGATGGGATGCGAGTGTTTTGGATGGAGTTGGAATGTGAGAGGATGAGGAAGAGACTGAGAAGAAAGTATTGATTTATTTTTGTTTTTGTTGGGATTTAGACCCCATGCAGTGGTCAGGTTCGGATGTGCATTCCTGGCTGACACACACGCTCTCTACATTGACAGGAGGCGATGGGACGATGAATGCCGATTTGCGTCAATTTCGAAACTTTGACGGTCGCACTCTGTGCACAGCTCACGAGGAGGAATTCCGTCGACGAGACCCTGTGAACGGAGACAGGATATTTGCCAATCTGGAGTTGTGGAAAATGGTGCAGGGGAAAAGTCCTTCAGCCTCTCAAATGTCAAATGTGGGGATGAGCGAACACAACTCTTCCGTTGACAACAACGCTCCACTTCTGCAGCAGCCCTTGTCCTCTCAACAGGTCCTGGATTTGGAGGAATTGCTTTTGATGCCCGGCAGCTCCGCGTCTGCACTCAGCCACTCTCCAGTGTCCTCACCTCAACACATCATCCATCACGATGTCAAGGTCAAGGTGGAGTTGCCCAGTTCTGTTATGGACGCCGTCGTTCGATCTCCATCCTCGTCATCCTCTTCCTTCCAGTCTCCAGCAGCACCTGAAGTCGTCCACACTGACGGTAGGCAACTTACATTTCCTTTAAATTCGTCCTCACCAAAAAAGAGTAGCAATAATAGTTTTAATGGAAAGTCCCATCAATTACAATCTTAATCCCGAACTTATTTTTCCCATCAACATCAACGGCAAATTCACAACAACCACTCATTATCATAGCAACGATCTTTAAACCTGAACGAATTAAGACAAGGCCAAGGCTCAAGTTTATTTTCCCGTGTGGTGTAGCAGAAAAGAAGTGTACTCCACAATGCATGTAATGAATTTTAATTAGACATTCATATCAGTAATCTGTGCTCATGATGAATCAAATCGGCTTTTAATAGCTTTCCACAATATTCTAATGTTTCCCATGTATAGACAGATTGTAGGGATATCTGCATAAAGTGCACACCAACTTGAATTTAATTTACGTGGGACTACAACATATTGTACACCACGTATGCCTTGGTGTTAGTGTGAGGTGTTGTATTGCTAAGACGTTGGGTTTAGAGGATGAGAAAGGGACTTGACTATTTGAGTGAGTGCGTACAAAGTGTTGGGATTGAGTAAGAAGACGAAGAGTGGACGTGAGGAGGGCCGAGAAGATAAAAGAACGAGTTTTGCTCAAGTTCAGGTCAGCCGAGACATGCGATTATTATTCTTATTGCCTCTCAAGCATTGCATTGCATTGTTTTGAGCTGGGAGAGCGGAGTCCCTTCTAGCCAGACTCGTCTCATCATCAATTTGTGACGACACTGAGGAATATTGTTATTACTGCACTTTTGTGTTATAATATCAATACCATCCTCATCATCTTCATCTCAAGGGCTTTGTGGTTACGTTAGTTGTTCTTGTTGTTGTAGTCCGAATAATTGAATTCGAGTTCAGTCAGTCAAGTTGCTCGCTCAGCCCCAGAGTCGCTCCGACGACCAACAAACAACAACTACACACTTAACTTCAATTCAACTCACATTCAAAACAATCGCTCCGACTCCCAGACACCACACAACTCAACAAACGCTTCACCATCTTCTCCCTTCTCTCAGCCCATTTTTTCAATTACACACACATCCAACCAGTTTATATGCATATTATATTTTATTTTCAACATCTTGCACCACAGAGAGAGAGAGAGAGAGATTTATTTTATATTGCAGTCTATGGTATAATGCTATCCTGTGCAACTCTCTTAAACCGGGCGAGAGTCGTCAAGTACAGGTGGTGCACAGCCATAAGTAAAATAGCTTCCAACACTTTTAACGTTTTGCACTCGGCGTCATAATTCTGCATTTAAAATTGCATGCAACATGTTATATTGTAGATGTAGTATAGAATGTCCATGTAGTGAATTATACTGTGCTTTATTAGTAGCAGTGATAAATATTATGAGGAGGCTGTTGCTTTCTATTCTACACGGCTTATAAATGTCAAAACAAAAATAACTAGTGTAACTACCAGCTTGTTACCATTAGAATTGTCTCCCTACCTATGTACTTTTCACAACACAGAATTTCATGTTCCTGTGAAAAGTGTTTTCATTTTACTTGACACGCCAACAACAACAACAACAATAATGACTATGACAACAACAGTTGGTTAAAATTCATTTGTGAAATTGGCTTATTCAAATTTCTCCCACTTCTATGAATAGTGGCAACTGGGAATTGTATATGTATGAGAAGCAAAATGTTTGCTGCGGTTAGAATAGGCTGGTTAGGTAATGCTATAGACATAACATGATATTTGTTTTTTGGATGCAAGAGAAATATTATTTTCACATATTATGCAGTTGAAAAACAAACTACCTACGTGTTTACAGTTTCTTTGATGATATTCTCATGTACGAAGATAAAACCACGCAAAATGTTGGGAAGATCTCCATACAAAAGCTGATAGAAACATCCAAAGGGAATTAAATACAGGAATGAGTACCAAAAATGGTTTTGCTCAGTAAAACTGATTTAATTTAACGCTTGTGTAATATGTGTGTGTGTAATATTGTTACGTATTCGTGTGTTTAAGTTACTAGACGTTGAATCGTAGAAAAGCATATAGAGAGTGTAGGATTATGTATATGTTGGAGTGTTTAAAGTAAAGCCTATTAAATGGGATGATTGTGAGCGTGAGGAGTGTCTGCGTCTCTCTGTGCTATCCAGCCACCCGCCCGCCCGTCAGACTTCAGTTGAGTTACCAGACTGGAAATTCTGCATTTTCCTCTTGTTATGGCCTGAAGCTACAACAATTGTATTCAGATGGTGGATATTATGATGATGATGATGGTGGTGGTGATGATGAAGTTGGAGATGTTTGATTATGTTGATCTTCTTACTTATTGTTAGTCACTCTCGTCCCGGCTACACATTTCATGCTTTCGAAAATTGAGGATGTTTGTTATGTGCAGTATTTTTATATGTAGCATTTATCTATATGTACCATGTACTGGCAAACTGGCAATTCTCTTTTACTTCTCCACTTGGCTGGGCACGCCATCATTCCACACTCCTTCACCACACCACATTCGTATCATTTTTATTACAGATACAAGAATAAGAATCTTGCACAGATGAGGATAAGAGGAAAAAGAGTTGGGCATTGCTGTGAGACTCTGTTCAGCTTTTCTGTGCGACTCTTATTTCTTTCTGCACACCTTCCATCCTTTAGACGCCTTTTCTCCCTTTCTTATCTTGCTCGCACTTGATACTCTAGCAGCTCCAATCTCTTCACAAAACACGCAACAAATTCATCCCAGTTGACTTAGTCTCTTCTCGTGTTCGTGTGTAGTGTGTTTGTAGCATACTTAAACGGGCAGATCTTCACGCTGCAATTTTGTGTGTATTAAAGTGCGCATTATTACAGATATTATATTATTCCATCATCATGCTTGTTGCACTCAAGCCTGTTTGTCCTTATAGAAGAACAAGACGGGGTATTATCATGTTGTATTATGTATGCTAAATAATGATCATTGTATCAAATGATGGTGGTGTACAATTGGTATACTTACATAAGTATATTACATGCTACTAGTAAATCGGAGCCCGCGCTCTCTTCGGGAAACAGTGTCCATCCATACTAAGATTTTAGACTGGCGGTCTTTTTTAAATTTGGATAGAAAATTGCCATGTTCATTAATCTAGTTTCCAAAATCCACAAAAAAATCAAATTATTTCTTCACCATCCATTCATTTAAATTTTCACTAATTCTCCTCATTTCCACTTTATTTTGATTTCCAAACAATTTGTAATATAAATTTTCTAATTTGTCCCATTTCTATTCTATAAAATTCTATCCTACTCCACTCAATTTTTTCTTATTTGTATTCCTCCTCAACATCATCCCCCATCCTTAATAAGCCAAGATCTGACAAACACCGTGACACACTGAGGAAATAGGCATTAATGATGTTTATGTTAGGTCTCTGCAATATCATAAAGTTTTATTTTCATTATTACACATTTATAGTACTGAGCATTTACATAGCTTTGTCATTGAAATTTAACATGCTTATTTCAATGAGCATTTACTCTAGTCGGGGAAATCATAACTGATTGCTTTCAGACAAAAGACTCACTGTATCATTATTTAATGTGTATATAAGCTAATCCTATATCAGTAACAGAGGCAATAGAACAAGAAACAGGACAGGCTGCTTATTATCAGCAGGTAGTAAACTATGAGTTAGACTAGCCGCCATTTTCGCATACATTCAAAGTCATTTTGCTCAATTATTACTATCAATTTCATTTTTTGAGACAAAGAACTTGATTGATTTACTTTATTTGTTCATAATTATTCAAAAAAGAAACTATTGTAAAGGTTGCAACTATTTAGTATTGCATGTGCATTGTGAAAGAAATGTAAAAAGATCTTAATGTCCATAATGTATTCTAAGGCATGTTTGCCAATTCACAGCTCATTAACATGTAAAAATTGATCATCCTTTAATGGTATCAACACAATTCCAAGAAAATTAAAAAATGTGTTGTAAGGCTAGTATTTGTAAGTTTGTAAGAAACTTCTTGTGTGCCGCAGTTAGCAGGTTAATTTGATAAACCTAAAATAAACCTATGGATTTGTTCTTGGCTCAAAACTTCATTTCATTGACACACAAATGGACTTGGGTTGGAATAAAATTCGCCAACATTCCTTTTGAAGTTGTTTTGTTAAAAGTGTAAGAGAGTGATGCACTTTAGAGTACATTTAATTGAGTTCGTTTTATTTCTTCAGTGACGTCTAAGACGATTCATAATTCAAAAAGATTTCTTAGCACTTGTGCATTCCGTTTCATCTTCCTTTCTCCGTTCAAATGGTGTTCGTTTTTCTCTCGCTCTCTTTTATTATACTCCATCTTTCTCGTCTCTATTGAAAAATTTAAGTCTGACCTTGTCATTTGATTTGTTCGCTTGGCAGCGCAGCTTATCATGTTTTAGTTTCACTGAAAAAGCTCCACGCTTCTGTACTCTACACTTCTTCAGTCGCAAGCGACTTGTACATTTGATTTCTTCTTGTCACTTATTACGTAGGCAATTATTGTGCATCCTGAAGTCATGAAAAAGTTAACAAAAGGAACTCGCACATTCACCTGTCTATTATTAAAGTATTGCAAGAAAGATACAAGTAGAATTGAATAATCAGACGGAAATTAGTTGCTTGTCAGAAATACTATAAACTTTTGAATTCCATTTGTACAAAGAAATGCCATTCGAGAATATATTAAAGAAGAATTAGGAAAGGAGTGATTGCTGTTAAGAAGTTTAAAGGAATCTGCGTGTGACGTGTTTGAGTTTTGAAGAATGTGCGTGAAGACTGAGATATTTTATGTATATCTGTACGTGTCAAATTAATAAGGTTTGGTAGTCGTACTACTACAGTTCTGTCAACGCCACATTACAACAGAAGGAAACTTTTAGGAGGGTTCAAAAGTGCCAACATGAAAATCCCAATGGAACAATGGAATTTTTTATGCACACACAGTAACATTGGCAACAGCATTAAGAGCGAGAGAATTGTACAAAGCATATTGCAGAGCAAGACACAACAAAACGTTTTCCACGTAACTTGTCCGCCTTTTAAGAAAGTAGGCCACCATTCTGAGAACAACAGAAGGAAAACTTTCGACGAGATTTGAGTCTAGCATCGCTATCTCCATCTCAGCATAATATTCGTCTTCTTCATATTCTTCTCTGCCTCCTATACCTATACAGGCTCCTACAACAGCTACACCCTACAACATCCACTGTAAATTACGCTAGTCCATATTTCATCGCACGCTACCAAATTCTCAGCTAACACACTGCAAATACAAATACACAGATGTACGCAATATGAATACTACCTACATAGCACATTATTGTTCTGTACATGTCCATGCAGGTAGAACGTTTGAACGTCTCCATCTCCATCTCTATGCACACCGCAGTCTTATTCTTGGGTCTAGAGCTAAAAGTAAGTGTAGGACAAACAATGTAAGACATGCAGCCGCAGTAGCAACTAGCAACATTGCATGAAGAGTAAATATCGTTTAGCAGCACAATTAATTACAATTACACTAATGCAGAAAAACAAAAGTAAGTGGAGCTGCCTTTATTTAGTGGCTGCTACGGCTGTAGCTGTAGCCCTGTAGATGTTGTAAATAAATTTGCGTGGCGAGCATTAAAATATTATAGGCGGGTGGTTATGTGGAGTAATAATGTTGTAAGGAAGAATTCGGGTAGGAGAGGAGCTGCGTATGAAAAGGGTGGTGATGTGACAGGAGACAAATATTCATTGGTCAAGCGAGAGAGATTTGTGTGGAGCAGAGTCAGAGTCGGAGATATTGGAATTGGAATGCAGTTGGGATTATTGTTGAGTTGTATTTTTGTTGGGATGAAATGTGTTGCTCGCATTCCCTCATCGTCTCATGTATGTACAATTCCGTTTTATTATGTAGACTTTATTTATGTGTGATGCTGGATGGTGCATGGATTTTGCAGTGTGCAGCATCAGCAGCTTGAGCAGCCCAAGAAATTCTTCTTGCGTTGCTGCTGTGCTGTGCTGTCTACATTTTATGTTTCTTCTGCCTACTCACTTTTTCCACATCTTTTCCATCGCTATTTGGGTTAGTTGTTTTTAATAGGAGACACGAACAATGTGTACAGCCAGTAACTCGAGCTGGTTGCTGGTTGCTGGCTGTTGGACCTCTCTCCAACCTCACAGCCATAACACTGTAGTCGGTTGACTCAGTTGTTGCACTAAATCTCTCCTTCACTACATCTCTTCCCAACAACATCACTTTAAACGTCTCTAATTATAATTTACTATTGTCATAACAACACACTCAAGTTCATAATAACAATAATATTATTATTATTTATGGAAAATTGTTTTTCCCATTGCCACCACTGCCTTTTTGTCCATTAGGTTATGCATTCTTGTTGACCGACTTTCATGTCATTGTCCTTTCTTGCTCATCTCCCTCTCAGCAATAAAAGTCATGTCATGATAACATCGCTAGCTCTAGAACCTCCAAACAAAGCACACACAGATTCTCCTCATACGCAAAATTTCATTCGTCTTAAACAACTCTGCTCTGCACATCACAAGGTTATGTCAAACCTGAATAATGTATTTATAACCTCCAAAACGTTCCTCGTCATATTTGACGGTGTACCTACATTCTGCTAATATTATTCTAGACTCTAAACCGCATTCCTTCTTAACTTCTCACTCTGACATTTATGTTCTCAAAAATATAAAATATATGGCATATTATGGCAAAAACCAATGTTTTCACATGTAGGAAAACCTAAATCAAATCAAATGTTGGAATTTAGTAAGTGCTTGGGACTGTGAGATTTGCAAAGGTAGTTGGATTAAAATAATGCTTTGCTTTGGTTTTTATGATGTTCTTGTTGACTGCGCACAAAGCTGCAGCAACGAGGCTTTCGCTTAGCATAATGTATTGAGAATGTACATAATATGATAGCTATACAGACAAACCAAGCTGAAATCCATTTATGTAGTTAATTGTTGCTGCATCATGAAATTGGCAATAATGCAAATTGTGTGTTGGAGTCTTGAGATGAGGTGAAGCAGAGTTTCATTGTTTGAAAGAATGAGTCATTGGAATTTCCGTGAGTGTGTGGTCAGGTAATGTGGTGTGGCAAAGGCAAAAGAGAAAATATGTTAATTGAGATTATGACGTCTCAAGTTACAATTTACACGCAGCTCTTGTGATTCGTGATGTTTTCTGTTTCGTCACGCTTGTGTACTCTGTGTGCGTACTATATATGTACTCCTGGCTTTTCTTCGTTTCGTTTGAAGTATTTTTCTACGTGCGAAGTGTGTACAATGTGTGCATATATTTTGAACAACTTATAAAATAGGCACTTAAGTCATGCCAAATGGTTAATTACAAAACAAAAGTGCTCTCATGTATTTAAACAATTGCATTACAGTAAATAGACTTCTGACTATGACGCAATTTATTGTTATTGTGATGTGGTTGAGGAAAAGTAGAAGGAAATGCTAATGAAATGATCGCACTTTGCGAGGTTAAAAACTAGTCAAAAAATAGTAATTAATCCGCACCCCCTCAAAAAAAAAGATTGTTGTGAAATAAAAAGTGGAATGCAGACTTGTGAGTGACATGATTTATTTTTGTTGTTGATTTTAGACGAGATGGAAGAGGAACAGGAGGAGGAGGAAGAAAAGCCCGTGGTGATAACAACAACGAAGGGGAAGAGCGGTGCCGGTGGTTCCGGAAGCGGAAAGAGCGGAGCTCACATTCATTTGTGGCAATTTCTGAAGGAACTGTTGGGTTCTCCTCAACAGCACGGTTCTTGCATCCGTTGGTTGGATCAGAGCCGAGGAGTTTTTAAGATTGAAGACAGCGTTAGAGTGGCTCGACTGTGGGGACTTCGGAAAAACCGACCAGCGATGAACTACGACAAGTTGTCCAGATCCATCCGACAATACTACAGAAAAGGCATCATGAGAAAAACGGAGAGGTCTCAGAGATTGGTCTACCAGTTTTGTCATCCCTACGGTCTCTGAGATCTACGGATGAGCCACAAATAAACCCTGTTGCTAAATTTTTTAGCGTGTCACATTCCGTTGCTGCAGTTTTATGCAGTGTTTTATAAATATTCTTTAAGCTAAGGGACCACGGGACACTTCCTGACTTTCCTGTGTATGTGCACAGCAAGGCTCGAACCGTCCTGGGTCAACATAAATATACACAGTAATTACACTACATAGCAAATATTGTTACGTATAATTAGAGTAGAAGTAGTATATGCATAGTGGTCTTTATTTTACTAGTAGCTTAGAGACATAGCTGTACAGGAAGTGTTCATTGTAGTTTTAGGAGTAACCTAAACTCACAGTGTGCATTATTCTTCGTTACATTTCTTCATTTTTAGGTAACTTTACGTCACATGGACACAGCAGTGAATTTTCTTTCAATTTCTTGGTCAATTTGTTCTTGATCAGTGAGGAGAAGGTCGGAGGGCCATGTATGTACACAGTGAAAGACTAATATAACACGGCGGAACAATAGTGTGTGTGTGTATTCTATTACTCCATACGTTTCAACGAGTTTGTAACAATAAAATCCCGCAGTAATCATAAGTATATGTTTACGTCTGTTACAAATAATCATAAATAGTTTATTTTATTTTTAGCTATATTATGTAATGTATCGTAGCATTTAATTACTAACGTATCGTTTCGGTTTCAACATCTCTTCCCACACAATTCCAAAGGGTAAACTTTGAAAGAGTTTGTGGAGAGTCAGTGGAACTTACAGTATGTCCGTTTTTGGACAAATTTTAAAATTCATTCCCAAAACTAAAAAAACTAAAAAATACTGTAAAAATTATACTAATACTTATAAATATAATACAAATAAATAAAAATTGCATAATATTCTTTACATGAATGCTAGTAATGCAGGTATACTACAAACACGCTCGTGTAAATCATAAATAAAGTTCGTAAATAAGTTTTTCACCAATTTGAATTTGGCAGATTAATACAAAACTACGAATTTTCCTCAAGTACCTACGTCTTAAGTCAGCATCGTCTCCTGTTAAGTGAAAATAATAATTACAATTCTGTTTTGATTTAATATTCTTTACTAATTGTAAGACAATTGAATAATACAAAATAGACAAAATGAAGCCATTTTGACATCTAAAAATATTTTAATATTCTATTACTGACATGTTTTAATGTTAAATGAACAGACAGCTACAATTTTATGTGTGCGTGTGTTTAACATTTTAAAAGAAGCAAAATGATAGGTACAAGTTTTCTAAATTATGTAGCAAAGGTAAAACTGCTTTTGTAATCAAGCGTGGTTATTTAAGTACATGATTTCGGTGAGCTATACATTAAATAAGACTAATAATCCCTAAACGAATGTACAATTTAATCGTAATGCAAAAAGAATATAATTAAATTTAAAGACCTAGTTATAGCCTAATGTTACTCTTCTTCTCATTACTTTATCCAATAAAAAATGAAAAAAAACAGTCTTTTCTTAACTTTATTTTCACATAATGTTTCATGCTTGCATACAATAAATACATTATTCTTGAAATCGATGAAAATATCGCCACAGACATACTCTCACTCTGTACTCAGAGACACCCTCGACTCAAATTACTAAAATTAATAATTTAAACTTCAAGCACTTTATAAATAACGGACATGAAGAACTCGGAAGCTTTCAAAGCCATATATAGCCCAATTTCAATCAGCCGTTAAAAGAATTGAGAATGTACGAATTAAATTCCTCTTCACTATTGTACTGACACAACATTATTTAAATGCCTTATTTATTTATTTATTCGTTTTATTTTATCTACACAAAATATTTTGTCTTGTTTAAAAGTTTCATTTATTTTCTATCCTGCGAGCATAATAACATTTCTGTTTTCCGTTTCCACACTACAAACATGAGGCAAGCAAGAGGCAGAGGACATATCTTTCTCCCTCCTTTGTCCTTCCTATTCATGAAACACTCACAAAACTCACAATACTCACAATCAGTCAATTCTTTAAACTGTTTGTAACAATAATAATAATCCGAGATAATAAATTCATAGTAATACATGAATAAGAATAAATGTGGCCTAAAGTGCATAATAAATATTATTCAAAATTTGACAATAAGCTTGTCTAGACAACATACCAAAATCGCATATATCATTATTATTATTATCCAGAGATTATGCTGACAGAGATTTATTGATCTCTCTAAAACCGGAAAAATTGCTGTGAACTGTGTCAGTCAACACTAGGGACTGTTGTCAGGAAGTGTCAAGTTTTCATTTCTGAACCACACGCTTCATGATTTGAGATATTAGCAAGTATGTTGTATTCTTCACTTCACGAGATTAAAATTATTGTAATAGTATGCCTCCCCTTCTATCAAATTCTAATATCGGTCTTATTGGTATTAGGATAAGCTGTGGCTACACTGATCTTGTTTCAAACGACGTTTTTACAGTTGTGCTCTAAAGAAACTTTAAACCTATTCGAGATTTTATGACAACTACATAACACGTACCTGGAGCAATTCTGTGTTTTTATGAGTTTATTCGTTCCAATGGAAAATGCTTTTATATAACGGGCAAATACTGTGGAACTCTAATAAAATTGTCCCTAGATAAGGAAGCCGGCTGATTTGCTTTATATCAATAGTTAATAAAAACTAATAAAATTATCTGACTGAATCTGTGCTTCAGCATAAAATTTTTAATGCTCTAAAGGAATGTGAAATGCCTCGTTATTCCGTTCAAAGAATATCAAGAAGTTTGAAGAATGATGGGCAACATCATGACTACATTATTTTTATTTGTCTTGGTACTTCTTCCATTTTAAGACTGCATTAAATGACGACCCATGCATTCTTTTGCATGCATTCTCCTAACCACCCGTAGCCTTCATGTTACTTTAATGGCACTGATTATAGCTTTACCGTTTACTTAATGCACAATTTTACTGACTACTGATGCTCGGCAATAAGGTATTACAATTTGCTGTTATTCGCATGAACGGATCAAACGAGAATTGTCATTCTGCTTTACATGATCTCGGGTGAGGCCAAGCGCTAAGCGACATCCCAAAATCCGAATTAATGCAACCTACATATTTATAATACGTACAGCTATGTATTCCCTTTGCTTGTCCCACTATTCCAGATACTACGGAGCTAGGTGCTTTAATTCTGCATATACAGTTCAAAACACTTAACCCGCTTGGCTCTAACCGGTTTTCACCACAATTTCGTCCATGAAAGTCTTATTATGCAAGTATCTTCAAATATAAATTCTCTTTGCCTTTGGTAGTTTGTTGTAATTAATTTGTCGATCATTTGATTCAAACTGAATTATATTTTACCTATTTAGCAAGGGGTGCATGCTTTTTCCCACGTTCACAAATACTAACGAGCAACCCTACGTCAAATAAATGTGTCAGAGTGAGGTCTCGCACAAGCAACAGCAATGAGGAGATTCATGAGTCCTCGTTGCTGCAACAGATGGGGAATTTTCAGTCCAGCATTTATAATTTTCGGAAGTAAGTAAAAGGTTTTGGAACCAAAAAAGATACAAGTTTTAAAAAAATGGCTAAAATGTGAACTCTACAACGCAAAGTATAGTTTGGAGTACTGATTGACTTCACACTGCACGCATTGATGCGCAAAAACACTTTCACTAGCCCCGTAGTCTATTTCAAAAATTATTAGGTTACTGATACTAATAGATTGATAAACAACGGCATTCCCAGACAAGAGATTCGATTCAGAATTGGACCAGTGTGATAATCTTTTTCGAAAGTGAAAAGCAATATTTGAATTTTCTTTAAAACTATCAATAAGTTAATTTTTGAATATATATTTCTTATTTTTGAAAGGCATTAAGCAACGTAAAGATAACTATTCTATGCCTATACAAAAGGTGAACATTCCTGTCCACATGGTGTAACATGGAAATAGATTTAGTACGTTAGTAAGAAGTTTCACATGGTATAGAGAAAGTGTAGGTTCTGTGAGTTGGAGGTTGAGGAACAAACTAAGTATTCTGTTGGAGAAAAGAGCGTGGAGTTACGGTGGTTAGGTTGAGGCGGGTTAACGGGGAGAGAGTATGGAAGAAGAGGATAGGAGAGATATAGCGGAGAAAGCGGATGGTGGGAAGGGGCTATGGCTATGCCTGTGCTGGCGCTGGAGAGAAAGCTGTGTGGATGGATCTATAACATTAGATGTTTGGTGGCTGTAGCCGCAACATCGGGCTACGGCACTTTTCCGTTGTAAAAATTACGGAGTGTTCTCACGTCCTCTTCTCACGCTCATCCACAGTTTGCTATCTGAGCAGAGATAGCCCGCACAGACACAGACAGACAGAAGAGCATTGAATTTCTGGGTTTTGTGTGTTGGAGGTTCTGGTTAGAAGGGAGAGCGAGTTGATTCGCACTGGAAGAGCTGTTCCATCAAGCGGACTGAACCTCAGCCTCCTTTTCACCAAACACCATCATCATCATCATCCCGAGCACAACGTCTCCCAATTTCCTCCTTCCTCTTCCCAACTGGACACGGACACAATTCCTCCGAGTTCCCACAAATTGTCCACCACTGTCTTCGCACACATCGCCATCATGTCCAAATCTTGCTCTCCAGTGCCACTCTGACACAATGTGTCCATCTCCACTTTCTTCGCCACTCTCTCCACACTTTGTTATCATTCGACTTCAGTCAATAATAAATATCTCCCAATGGATTCCCCAGTTGTAAAACACACACAACTTCCACTCAACTGTGCGTCCTTGTTGTTGTTGCAGTGAGCAAACTTATTTCCTTCCTCGGTGTTTGTGTGTTGTGTTGTGTTCAGTTTACATTATGTGTGCAGTTGTGTGGAGTGTCTGTGTGTGGAGTGTGTGCTATGCATTTACGTGCTGATTTAACGATGGACCCCTTAAGGCATCAAACAGTAACGTACATTTTAAATTAAATTACATTTTAAACTTTCTCGTAGATTTGTCCATAAGGTATTAAGGTAGTATACCTCACTAGCAGTGAACTTTCCACACATTCAACTTACTTGGCTCCTGCTCCACTCCAATTATTTCTCCTTCCCATTCTCAACATTGTCTTCTTGTATTCTTCAGTCTTCCAATTCCAACCTCATTTTGTCTATAGCGTCTACAATATTCCACCTATACACGGCATTCAAACAACTCTCTTGCTTTCCCAATAATCATATGTATAATGTGTTGTCGTTGTTCATTCCCTAACACTGCGACGGAGCTATCCACACAATCCACACTCACAGATATGCTCTCTCTCCCTTTCTCTCTCTCCTACTATCTCACACTCTAATGTTCTTATAATCCTGCGTCTATACACTACACTTTGCCCTCTGTGCAGAATTTATAACAGTAATTCCGTTCTACCCTGCTGTGCCTACTTTCTCGTCTAATACAGTAGTACTCATTACACCGTGCCATGTTTAACTCCCTACTACTCACAATTTCAAGTTCGTTCTTCCGTTTTTAATATTCTGTTTCATGGCATTGCTGTTGATGTAATTTTGACTATTTACCTTCTCCTGCTGTGACAATTCTATATATAGAGCAATAATCCGCAATAATATTCTCACATGAGCTGGAGCACTCCGACAGCCCCGACTCAAGTTTTGTCCATTTTTTCTGACTACCTACTACAAATTATTCACTTCCCTGAGCACCCACTTTGATTCTCTCTAAATGTGCAATTAAACTAGGTACTCCTACCCATAAAAATAGTAATGACGAGTTTGGTGCATACATTTGCCACTCTTTACCACGGAGCTAAGTTGTAAGAGCAGTGACGACTACAAATTATGACAAGTGTACGTTAACTGTAAAATCTAAAATGTTATATACCTCTTGGCTGCCTTCCCTTAATTGGTTTGTTCCTGTTTGGATACTACTGTTTTGCCAAATGGCTCAACTGCAAATGGGTAAGCTTGCTTTCATTTATGCACGCCACTGTACTTTCTAGAGAGACACTTGACACTTTGTTGTAGCGCTTTTCGTATCCTGTGTGTGCTGTGGTGTGACTTGTGGTGGCTGGTGGGGTACAGGTTTGTGTTTGTGGCTCCATTTATTTATTAGCTCTGATCAAATAAATTTCCCACTCCGGATTTCGTTTCAGGCGTCAACTATAATATTTGGGTCTTATACATCTTCTAATATCGTAGCCAGTGGATGTAGAAATATGTAATGTGCTTATTATATGGAATGTGTTATACATAACAAGTAAGTAGTTGCTAGAACACAAAGATGTTTTTCATGTCCTATTCGATGCATTATTATTATTATTACTATTATTATTATTATTATTATTATTATTATTATTACTACTACCACTACTACACTGTTATGTAATCTGTAGCTTTCACATTAGTAGTGCTATACTGCGGCCATGAAACCATTAATTCTGGTAAAGGCTGTGCTGTGCAGCAAAACGTGGCAGTGGCACGCGGATAATGATGTGAATGTGGATTAGATGAGATGGAGAGGTCGAAGGGAATAAAAATAAATGGTGCAGCCTACGGCCTAGATCTAGATCATGAAGCAGATGAACCGATAGAAGCTAATCAAGGAAATATAACAGTTCAAATGGGGACCGATGTCATACTCAACTGCCAGTTTGATCAACTGGGAGACAAAGTGGTGAGCGCATTCCGAAAAATCTTTTTCATTCTTAAGTTTATTTTTATATCCTAGATAACTTTCATTGTGTATAAGTTGCACTCTTTTAAATGACAGCGGCTAATTATTCGTCTGGTATATTGTACGATGACAGCAAAATGAATCAATCGATCGTCAAAAAATTATTTTGTAGACACTCAGAAATAGTTTATTATAGAGGGTTGGTGATGGATAGCTGAATTTTTTTAAATGGGAGTGAAAGTACTTTAATATTATGAGGATTTGATTGCTGGAGTGCAGGTGTCGTGGATGAAAGATGAAAATGGGATTCTCAAATTACTAACCTACGGCCTCGCTACGTACAGTTCGGATTCGAGACAAAGTTTGTTTTTCGAGGCTCCTAATAAATGGCAGTTGCGTCTCAAGTCTGTCCAAATTTCGGATGCAGGATCTTACCAGTGCCAAATGTCAACACACCCACCCACAATTTTTCACTATACAATTAATGTTCTATGTGAGTTCACTCATTTCCTTTCATCTTATTTTAATCAATAATACTTTCGTAATTGCTTCCTTAACGCTTCAATGTTAGGATCGTCTGAACAGTGTGATGATGAACAACAATTCCTTTCAATTTTTTATGTCATACAGCAAGTCTTGTACTCAAACATAAACTGTTAAAACTTACTGTTGGGGTTTCATTCTATTATGAGGATTTTAAGAACTTGTACAATGAACTTTAAAGTACAACAGTGTAATAAATGGCGTATCTGGGATCTATAAAATTTGAAAGCATGCACAAGCCCAAAATTTAAAATGACAGCAAAGTTGCTGATATTCAAATACCTAATTCTTCGATTATTTAATGTATCTATGGAATTTTGGGATCATCCCGGTTCACCCTTACTGAATACGCCACGGAATACAGTGAGGTAAATGTAGTATGTACAATATATTTGTACAGGCTCAATCCAATTGCTGTGAATTTTAGACGTTCAATTTGTTAATTAATAATTAGGCTTGAGATTCTCGACAATATTCGATAAACTTTTGAACTAGAAATGCTTTTATTTTGCGTGACTTTTGCATTTGCAGCCCCAACCGTTGAAATTGTAGACGACGGACTGAAGCCGCTCAAAGATAAAATGTTCAAGACAGGGTCTACATTGGAATTGAGATGCATTGTGGGATACCTCGGTCTGGACAACACAAGCCAGCATGTTAGCTGGTATCATGCCAATCGTCTTCTCAACAACGATACCTTCCGTGGAGGAATCAGGTCTCGTTCTAAAAATAAAAACTGCAATAAAATTTGATCAAATACTACAACAACATGCACAGTTCATAATTTTTCTTTACATAATCTAAGAACACAGCGAGAAATGAATGTAATCTCTATTATTTTTCTCGTTTTTTTATGCAGCGTCAAGAGTTGGATTCCAAAGGACTATGTCCACTCAAAACTCAGTAAACTGTACGTTGCTAATGTTAACAGAAACGACTCCGGATGGTACACTTGCTCCATGGGACGCTCTGGGAATGCTACGGTCTTTGTGTCTGTCCTTCACGGTTGGTCATTATAATCATTTTACATTATACGCTCTTTCTTTTCTACAGTCATGCAATTTATCAGTTACACTGTTATGTTGTCAAACTCAACTTTAGTATTTTGAGCAAGAATGCAAATTCTGATGCAACAAAAATGGTTTATAATGCAAAAAATAAATCTAAATAAAAACTTAATACGCCTTGGTAACATTTATATAGATACCTATCTATACAATACATTAGACCAGACGAAATATCACGTTTACAGTATATTTGCTGATAATGCTATTTAAAAATGTGTGTATGTTTGACAGCTATTTTCTCAGATCAACCGCATGAATTCAATCAAATATTAATGATGTTTTATAATAATCTAATCAGCCTTTGCCCTCCAGTAGTTTCCAATGTAAAGGCTGAGGACAGATAGGTCACCCAATCAAAAATTAACTTCAAAGGGAACTAAATATTCCAACGTCTCAAGATTATGAATAGGATTTGTTATTGAAATGGCTGATCCTTTATGGATATTTTTTCACTTTTCAACAATAATGTGAAGTGAATATTTCAAGCTTGAATTTGAAAAGTATTAACATGTTTCTTTAATCTGTTGCAAAAAATATTTTCAAAGAAATAAGGTGAAACAGTTAAATATTGTAAATGTTTCAGTGTTTGTGACTAATTCCATTTGAAATATTATACTGCCAGTGGCTAATAAAAATTTACATGTGCTATTAATATTTGAACTACATATTATATACCTATTTATGTACTTCTAAAAATTATGTTCTTTCAACTTGTCAATTTATATAGTTTTATTATTGTTTTGTTGTTTACATTTCTATAGAAAAGTGTCTTCATGGTCCTTAAATTTATATATTCCATTCTATTAAATGGATATTGTAATAATGCATTTACTAAATCGAAGGTGTTGATGTTTTGTTGTAACAGGTGAGATTCCGGCAGCCATGCAACACAGTGACGCATCGCCAACCAATTGTCCAATATTATTTGCCATAATCGTTGCCACCATTAGTGTTGGTGCACTCATCTCTGGATGTTTTACACCAGAAGCTCAAGTTTTGTAATTTTTATCAACGAAAGCCAAATAGAATCGAAAACGAGATATTTAAAAGCCCGTCCCGTTTTCCGGTCCATTCTGTTCACGGATTGTCAATCCCAGTGAATGTTGATTTGAAATATTGAGTATGTATAATCATGAGCCCCCGAAATGTTATTCTGTTACCAGATGAGTATTTTCTGTCGTTGTTTGTGGTCGAGGAGTGTCATCTCATTTACTTCAGTTTCGATGATACAAATGTGAAGTTGCAGCTACATCTTCATGAATATTAATAGTACCTACTGCCGCATTAAACATAATATTATGTGGTCTTTGGTTTCGGATGAATAGACCAACGAATGACTCTTTGCAATTTCAAAACATTCAGATTCACACTCACACAACATAACTTCTACCAAGTAATGGATTTTTAGCAAACTGTAGTTACTATCAAGTCCCACAATGAAATCGCTAATAAGTGGCGGTTGGGAAATTTCACACTTTTCAAGTGGCTTTTTGGGAGGTCTTTTCGTTGTACATGTTTTCTACGTAGCAAAGCATGCTCACTGCCAATGGAGTACAGTCCCCTACCTGAAATTTGGAAAAGTTGGGGTTTCTTATGCCATGATTTTAGTGGTGCTCCTTGAAGCGCGATGAAATTTCTTGTAGTGTGCTGTATTTTTTGTTGTGCACAATGTTGCGCAATAGTTTAAAATTTTCACATATTTGGGGTTTAATAATACAATGATTTCATTGGTAATGCTAATTTTTTATTAAAATGTAACAATGGCGCTAATTTTACATCGAGGTGAAATAAAAAAGTATACAATTTTTACAATTTTAGGAGTTTAAAAATACGCAAATTGGTAAAGCTTATTATTTATCCAACGATTTCCTCTTTGTGCTAACAAGTGCGCCGATTTTATCGCAAAGAAAACCCAATTTTTACAAATTACAGGTAGGGGTCTGTACCCCAATAATGACAATGAGCATCCCTCGCTCCGTAGAAAACATAGGGGACTGTACTCCATTGGCAGTGAGCATGCTTTGCTACGTAGAAAACATGTATACCGAAAAGACCTCCCAAGAAGGCACTTGAAAGGTGTAAAATTTCTCAACCGCCACTTTTTAACGATTTCACGATTTTAACGATAGCAGGACCTGGATGTGTTTTCCGTCTCCAGGAAAACAACCTGAGGACACGGTGGTAATAAAAATAAATACAAAAATAACCAAATAAACAAATAAATACATATTATTACTAATCTAATTACGTATGAAAATGTTTTTCTGTCTTTTCCGACAGCCTATATGCTACAAAAGTTCTAATTTTATGCTTATGTTATCCTTTCTATTCAATGATAGAAATTATACAAACATAATATCATAATCAAAATTATGTAGTACAACGTTTTTTATGTAGGGCGTAAAAAAGCCGATATTATAATGATATATACTAATAAATATAATAATTGTAATGCATAAGAGTAGATTTATCACGATGTTGTGTTAAAATGTTATAAAATATTATGATGTTATGCTGCTTCAAATGTCAAAACAATTAACAATAAAATACTGGTGCTCCATTTATTCCAAAGTTTCTCAATCTTTCCTCTTATTCATGTATCCTTATTGATATTGTATTCAATATTATGATATCCTGATTCATTTGTTATAAATAAGTAGGTAGATTCAGTTTACTACAACTTTTTTATGATGGAAATTAAAAACTGTTTACAATAAACACATTCGTATTAGATGAAGTTTTACAATATCGCCATTCCCCAGTAGTAGATCTAGGATTATTCACAAGGGGGAGGGTTTGAATAAAATAGTCGTTAACAATAACAATGGCTGCTAAGTTATTACTCAATGATTAAGTTCATTCGTTTATCCGCTATATATTTACTTTAATCGATACCGCGTATTAAGTTGCACGAGAAATTAATTACAGTTATAAAGGTATTTAGTGATTCCAAACGTTTGACGCATTTTTAAATCTTCAGTCTGTATAGGTCATTTCGAAATACTTGACGAAACTTGACTTGCATTTTTGTAGGGACAAAATCCTAATACAAGGTTCAAATGTGTGAGTATAATTAGCGTGTACCGCCAAAAACTCCCCTTTTTTCCCTTTTACGGCAAACTTGACTTGTTTTTATCATTTCCGAGTTTGGTTGGTAACTTTCCCTTCCATGCAGCTGAGGTTCCAAATCTTGTGGCAAACTAAATGGCCAAATAGTAATTTGTTTGCAAGCTCCACCCAGAAATTTCTAAAAAAGCGGTTATTTTACCCTAAAATTGCAAAATATCTGGATTATTTTGTGCCAAGAGCAAAGATGCATTTTACTTCGATCCTAGCTTCATTTAAAAAAAATAAAAATAAAACTCAGACAGAAGTTTCAGTTACAGAAGTGTCTTAACTTATTCAAACTTGTGTGAGTAAATATTGTATTATGATATATTATTACACCAAAATATGGATGAAAAAATGGAGATGGGAATTGAGAAGAATGATGCAAAAAGTTCGAGAGAATTTTTTGATGAATCATGAATCTTGAATCAGAATTAGATTAATACAGTAAACGGAATCCTTTATCAATCAGATATTCCAGTGTAATGTGATCAAATCAAAGTCTTTCTTTCTGTTGCAAATGCAATGCAATGTAATGATGAATGGTTGATTCATTCAGCCGTTCATGAAGCACTCAATCATTCATTCCGCTCTCGCCGTTACATAAAAGGGTAATTCAACGTTCTCGAGACTATTTCATTTGTTGACAACTGGCCACCAAAAACAGAGAGAGAGTTGTAGGATTTGAGAAACGTTCAAACTCAAAGCACTAGAAATGCAAGTTTCAATTTTCTGGACTCAGAAAATTCCGTTTAGGTGAAGCATCGATAAAACTTTAAGAAATTTGATTGAGTTGCTAAATGCTTCTAAATGGCTCAAATGGTTTTAAGTGGCTAAATTTTCATAAAAAAACTACAAAATTAAAAAGTGTTTGAAAATTTTGGTTTGCAATAACCCTGAAAAGTGTCGAATTTTTTTCGGATCATGGATACGAGGATTATATTCCATACCAAAAACTGAAAGAGAGCACGCTGAAGACACTGGAAGTGTATCGGTGTACATGTACCCTTCTGTAGATGAATTGGTAGCTTTTTAGCATTCATCATTTGTTCAATTGGGCATAAACATGGATTTGGCAACAATCGTATCTGACTATTCTTTTTCTCCGATTCACCTATTCCGTCCATGCAAAGTTTGCTTCGGTAAATATAGATGATCGATTGCAATAGATATAATGGATTCGTGTCTCTCTACCATTAATTGTATTGTCGGAGCAGACAGCATCAATCTAAAATAACCGTCTACATAAAAAGAAGTCTATGACCCAAATTGATGGTTTAATTTAGAGGTTTAGGAGTAAACGGTTTAAGATATTGAGTATGAGAGCCATATAGATAGATATCTTTTGTATACCTGTACAACGTCTTTTCCAAGATAGGTAATAGATTCTAAAGGTACTCATCCAATCCCAATATTGTGCATTTAAAAATTAAATATTTTCATCCTGCATCCATTTCATCATTTTTGGAGCCAGTAACCAATTGGTTATTATACCACTTGGTTATTGGCTCCAAAGTCGTCGAATTGGAGCCAGGATGAAAATATTAAATTTTTAAGTACAAAATATTGGGAATGGAGTAGGTACCTTTAAAGTATCCTAGTAACTATCTTGGACTTTTACACTAATAAATAATTAATACAATGACTTTATTGAGTAAATGTGACTGGACATATGTGCTAGTATTTCATGGCATCTTCAATCTTATCGTTTTGACTTTAGCTTTCTAATTTATTTAATGTATGTCCAAAAGCTTTTAGTTAATTGAAATTCTCTTCCATTTAACAATACCACATTTTAAAATTTACCTATCTAGTAGAGCTTCTAGTGGGTTGGTTTTTTCCAGCCCAACCCTAAGCTGCTACTTGAACATGGCAACCCAACCCAGCCCTAACCCTTCGATGCCATCGTTTATCTAACCCCCCCCCCCCCAACCTTGACTCAATTTCCAGAAACCCAACCCAACCCAAGGCCGATTTACAGGAGCTGTTTTCGTGGAGCCCTATTTAATATGCTCTTTAACGTGCTACCCCTGATGACTTTTACACATATTTAAAGAGCTCGTTACAGTGAATAAATATAACAAAACTTTAAACACTATGTTTGAACTTACTTTATAAAAAGTGATCCATAAACTGTATTTAATTTTTGATCTGGAGTACAGTATCTTTTGAGGTCGAACTATTGTAACAACTTTTTCAAATGAAATAAATTTTGCTCAACCCAACTCAGCCTGACGTTTTTTATACAGCCCAACCTTGTCTCAGCCTTTTGACCTTGTTGTTTTCTTGATCCGAACCCAACTTTAGGAATACCGCTTGGGCTAGATCCTCTACTACCAATTCACAATGAAATGTGTGAATATATTTAATATTAAATTTTAAGTAAGTACAATAGTTTTGTAAATAACTTCATAGTTTGCAAATTCCTCCTTTCAAAATGTCTTGACCAAGAAAAGTTGAGGTCACGGTAATTTCTTCTCTATTAAGAAGTGCCAAGCTATTAAAAGAAGGATTTCGGCATCCAAGTCTAATTTTTGAAACCCAAAATGCAGTCGGAAAATATAACGAATAAACAAAGTTGTCTATAGAAACGAATATTCACCAGAATTTCCTATACTGCATTTTGGGACTCACAAACTTCGTTTAATAGCTTATGGCACTTCCTAATAAAGAAGACAACAACCATGACCTTAACTTTTCTTGGTCCCGACTTTTTTATTTATGAGTAATTATATATAATCAGAAAAATAATGGTAACAAGTATTAATTGTCAATCTTCTCTACACTACGGAATGTCGGCAATGTTTATTACTTATAAGACAATATATTATAAGCGTAGAATTGCAGTATGGAGAAAAATGAGGAAAGATGATGAAATAAGTTAATGAAAATGGGCAATGGAGCAAGAAAATTGTGAGTAATTTCATCCAGTTTATTCCAATCCAAACAGATACATAAACAAAGAGTAGCTGAGTAAATGAATGGACGAACAAGAGAAAGAGTTGAAGACGTAGATAGATGACTCTATGAACACAAGGCATTGCAAGGGAACTTAATTATTTTTGACTAAGGATTCTGTTGATTAGAATAAACGTGTTGTAGCAGTTAAAAAGTTCATATACTTAACATAGTTTTCAAAATACATGACTAACATGACATTTGTGTTTATGGGACTTTTTAATGTGCATTGAACCTTTGGAATCATTAATCCGCTCTTTCATCAAGTACATTCCCCTTATAAACCACCCAACCGATATGTGTCCTTTATAATTATTGAAACGAACGTAGGTCCTCTGATGAAATATTTTCTGAGTACACGTCTTATGTACAATACTTACCACACTACGTTATAAATAGGTATACACGCTATACCTGCTCTAGAAAATTATAAAGGATTGGTACAATTCTTTGTATTGCGCATAATAATTGCAAAATCAACGGTAGTTAGTAGATTCATGGTTAGGTCAGGTAAGGTCACGGTTCGGTTAGGTATGATGTGCTACCATAAATATAATATCAAGTAATTCAAAGTTGGACGCAATGGTCAGCAACAACAATTTTATTAAATAATGCGAGATTTATGAGCTGAACTCAAAGGAAGATTTGCGTATTTCAAACATTGGCATTGGCGGCTGACTTCCGGAAGAATCGGCCATAACGGGAACGTAGGTCGAGGAAGGTGACGACTTATTGCACATGTGATGATCCAAAATCGCCTCGTCTCGGGAAGAATGACAACAACGAAGAGCCAACTTAAATTCGCCTTCCAATTCGGAGCACATTGTAGCCTTCAAAAATTGCAAATTAATTGTTCACAGAAAATCCTTTTAATACTGAGGAAAGTTATTTGTGGGTGTGGGTGGTACCTTTCTCAAAGTAGCGTTTCTTTTGACATGACAGCAAAACTCACAGATAGCAACAATAATGGCCAAGATGAGACCAGCGAGAAGAACAACAAAGACTCCGCCGATATTGTCAACTCCGAGAGGTGACGCCTTGGAGTCCTTTTTGTCATCTCGATTGCACACATCTCCCGTATTCTTCCACCATTTGTTATACAAAAGTTGAATTATTCCTTTCTCCTGCAGCTCCAGAATTGCCAAAGACAATTTATCTCTCCATGGAGACCCTGTTCACAAACAGTTGCAAGTTGGACCACATCATAACAAAAGCCACTGTCACTCCATTATTATTGTCAGTGTTATCTTATTAAGTGAATCACTTCGCACTGAACAATGTGCACAACATCCCATCAAAATGTGCACAACATCCCATCAAAATGTGCACAATGTCTATTCAAATAAAAAAACGGAATTCCTTTGCAGACAAGCGACGCATGTTATTTCCGTTATGTAAAACGCAAGTATACAGATAATGCTCTAATACACTTTATGAGTGAATAGCTGTCGCTGTCTTGTCTCCCACTACCAACAACACAACGCGTCGAGTCTCCACGTGCATGAATAATTCCATCATTTGAAATACAGAAAAATATTGTCAATACATATACATAGCAATAGCATGGACGTCCTATTTTCAAAACATTAAAGTATATATAAACAGAAACAGAAAACACAGTTTTAATATTAGGGTAAATGTGTGTTGAAAAGAAGAAGGTGGAGACGACAAGAGTCCCGACAGTCTTCAGATCGTACACAAAGATATGGGGACTCTGAAAATGTTTAAAAAGAGAAAGCAGACCTTTTGGCATTCCAATCCCATATCCTTTTGAGTCCAAGAGTCCTCCTATTTGTGTCAGGTTGCAGTCTCGTTGAACCACGTAGTCCAGCATAGGGGACTCAATCAAAAATGCGTAATTTCCCTGAAGAACTCTTCGTATTCCTCCTTCGTACGACTGTACAAAAACTGTTGGACGACTCTCCATGTAACTCCACATTTTTTGGTACGTTGTAATTGTTGAATTCTGCACAAACAAAAAATACATCTTTTCAATAATTGTGAATATATCCAACATCTAGCTACCACTTTGTTCATGTTTGCAACTCTTGGAGAGAATTTCTTTGTGTTACACAGATAAATAAAATTATGTTCTGATCAGTCTCGCCAAGGGAAAGTCCTGCAATACTTATTGAAAAAATGAGTAGCAAATTGAAATTTTATTTTTATAAATTGCACTACTGGGATGATGTTTATTCCATTGCATGAGAAAATAATGTGAATAATTTATTTTACGATTGAGTTTCGACATGATATATTTATAAATGTATTATTATTGCTCTTTCAGATTGGCACTATATCGAAAGTAGCGACATGAAAGTATTATAGTGGATAGTCATGTAGTTCCTTTAGTGCAAGTCAAGATAATTTACAATGAATGAAAATGAAGGAAAAGGATAATAAAAATACAGTTTTAGAAATAGAAAATGTGGAATAAAAAGTTTGAAATTGTGGGTTGAGGGCAGACAGAGAGACTATAGGACGGTGAATGTAAGTTAAACGTTTTATGACGTCCTCATGATATCAATAACTTTTGAGTGGTATATTGAGAGGCTATAAAATATCAGTTTTGGTATTTTGGCATTGCATTACTAAGCTGGCAGTGTACAAGTCATACATCTCCAGGATTTTTTATTTTTGGCTTCCGCACACGCGGGAATTGTGCATAGAACGTGAACACGTAGCAGAAAATGATTTTGGGTGTCGTATTTCTGTTGAAAGGCTATTTGTATTTATTATTATAAATAAATAAACATACAAATAAATAAATAAATAAATACGGAGAAACGTATCGCTACGAAGTATCGGCGAGACGGGGGTTTGTAGTGGGCGGAGACGCGTTTTGCCCAGCACTTCTCAAAAGTTGCTTTGTAAATAATTAACCTTTGACTGCACACTTAAATGTATCACAGAAATTCTCTGGTCCTCTAGAACATAGAAATAAATAAATGTTTATAACATGAGTGGTTGAGATTTGTTGGCATTCTCTACTGTATGGAATACTCTCCTCATTCTCCAGCCAGTCTGTCCTTTTTTTCGGATTCACTGGGCAAACGTTCAAGGAACTGTTCAACTTTATGCGTCTGGAATTCTGCCATGAGAATAATCACATTAACAGGCGAGTCTTCCCCTTCCGAACCTCATCTTTTCGGCTCTCAGACTATAACTGCACTTTTGAATACAACTTTCACATATAAATAGTAGCCTCCACCAGTATTACGCTAGGTAGACAAAACATACATTAGCAGTACGTGTGCCCTTAGTTAGAGTTAGAATCTCTCCGTCCATATATTCCACGCTCCACCAGCAAACTACCAATACTCCTGTCTACTTCTCATACAGACGCAAACCCCAAATCAGAATGCTGACTGCTGTAGATTTCGATTTGATTCCAGTTTTACTATTTATTCTCTCCGCTATTTATTTATCGTCTAACCTCAATATTTATTTTTTCTCCCTCCAGCTCCATTACTACCCCACAATTCAACAAACAAAAAATCCTTCATCATAATTATATTCTACCCAGTTATAATTGCCAACCTATACTCAACACTCAAACGTCACAAACAAATTACAACTCCCTAATTCCTCTTATCAATTTGACTATCTAATATTACTGCGTCGTGTCTTCAGTGCCATGCCATTATAGCAATAAATTTCCCCGAGGTTGCCACATCCACTCATGTGGAGAGCTTCTTTTCTTCTCAATTTGCAAAATCCTCTCAGGTGTCTTACTGTGCTATTAACCCTCTCAGATGATTGTTAGAAACAGTTGGACTGTCCATCTGTCCTACTGCGTCTTTTCCCCACACTTTACCTCAAGAACAAATTAATGCTTTTCCTAACTTGTTACGTGCACTCTAATCGTCAAATTTACAAGATGAGATCAATCGGCAACTTTGTTATACCAATAAATACAACGACCGATTTAAATCAATGTGCTTAAACCAATAAATGATATGGCTGTAATGTAGAGTGATTCTTTAACCTGCCATTGACAGTCACAGTTGACGTAGAGGCAATGGTATACTGTAAAGTCACTGGTTGTTGGATTGAAACCGTGACAATGTGAAAATTAACTGTGTTCCCTGACCTCCTGTTTCGCTCCTTTCTAAATTTTCTATCTTAACGATGGTTGGTTACTTACATGAATCGGTTTGCAATGGTTTTTTGCTACATTTAAAAGCGTCATTTTTTGTGTCGTTTAGATCTTATATGTCGCAAAGATATTCGCAATTTTCAAGTTTAACATTTGCCAAAGGAGCGGAATTAAAATTAGGCGCCCCTAAATTGCATTTGAAATTTCTGGCAACGCTGGTAATGATGGTTATAGCACTGTGTGGTAGCGTTGCAGAATTCATTGAAAAGACTGTGGAAGGAGTTTTGGAAGTGTTGAATTTTGCACCTACCCGGAAAAAGTCCATTGTGGATCCACTATCAAGAGTTCCGTAGGAAATATCAGTCTGGTCGGCCAAGTCATCTGCAGACTCGATTGGTGTACTTTTTCTGTCGACCGTGAGAAAGGCTGCCAAATTAGCAGTGTATGAAGAGACAATGATGAGCGTAAAAAACCACCAAATCCCACCGACTAGTCGGGTGGACGAAGCCTGTAAAATAAACCAGACATTGTTACATTATTTATTACGCAGTGTTCCTTTAATGAAATTAATTCCGTAGACAATTTACGAAGGCTGTAGCTCTGCCACTTGTGCCACTTAGCCACAACCAACACCAACCTAACGAAATCAATGAATGAGCTTTATTTTTATTGGTAAAATCCAGTCCGTGGATTTTATAGGCTTAATGTGCCACATAAACAAATGTGGCTTTAGCAATTTCAACAAAATCACCACACTAAATTAATTGAACATCATCTTCCTCTGCATATTACACAAGTCTATGCATATTATACAAGTCTATGAATATTATACAAGTGCATGCATATTATACAAACCAATGAACCTGCTTCATGGCAGTTTATATTTCAAAACTAACTGCTACTTATCTTTACTTTGCACAAACAAATTTTGGCCAGCCAACACACTATAAATTTCATATTTTGAATGCAACTGTTTACATGTATAGTCATCTCAGAATAATTAAACAGACTTCATTTGTTGAAAATGCATAAGAACTTTTGCTGTTCAAGATAAAATCAATGCAAACATTCGCATGGAGATGACGCACATTATAGTTAGTTATATGACCCTACCATAAATACTTCTCATGCCTTCGTCTCTTTTATCAATGTTTGAAATTAAAAACAAGCAAAAAGGACTTAACTTAAGATTATACTCTTATTGATTTTTGACATTAGCTTTTTTAGCAATATTAGAGTGATGGGTTGTATCTAACTTATAACTTATGACTAATAAATTATAATTCATAAAATACGACGGAATGAGTTATAAGTGATCAGAGTTATCGTTTTATATCTTTAGTCTTTACACTTATAATTTAAAATTATAATTATACGTCAATGAACACCGAAACTCGATTTATATGTTATAAGTAATAAATCATATCATAACAGTTATGAGTAAGGAGCGATAACACTCTATTGAAAGTGAAAGTTTCAAGTATATTTTTATCTGTTTATTTTATTACAAGAATGAGGCAGCATCTATTAATAATTTATACATAATTCCAAATAAAACTTGTATATACAATTTTAATTCAAAATGCTTGTTAAATTCCAAATCTCCATTAACCCCATTTGAGTGAGTGTAGGATTGTAAAGTGAAAGTTTATTTTTGTTCATGTTCTTGAGGGAATAGGAGAAAGAGTTTTTAAAGTTGCAAGATGCAAATGTGGTGTATTAATATTCGTATAGCTGCTGTACATTGATGGCTGGCTGATGGAGGTTTGTTTGAGTTGTGTATGGCATAAAGTGTAGAAAGGAGAAAAAGCTTTGGATTATTACCTTTGGGTTAAGGCCAGAGCCTTGACGCAAAAACGTGCCCGTGATGAACCAGACTGAGTTGGGGAAAGAGAATTGATTCTCGAGAACACCCTCATCGCCCGCACACGGTGGAGGAGCCAACCATTCATTTGGTGTGAATCGAGCCACCACAAACAAAGTAAAACAAACCAATACGTAGGCACCTACAGAACAAAAAAGGCTTTCATTAGCAACTATCTCGCTCTGCTTCTCACATGGAATGACTGTATAGAACTAATAATATGTTTCTCATTCCTCCATAAATCAACCACCCAATCCAGTTAGTGGCAGATCCTTAAACTTATTCCGCCTCGTTTATTCTATCACTTCCTCTGCTTTCAAAACTTATCGCCCAAGTACGTCTATTATGGCCAACAATGTCCAATGCTATCACACACTTCTTTACTTCATCTCACAATTTCTCTCTTTAACATCTCCTCGTCAATACTTAATCACCACCACTCCTATGTATTTAATGCATGTATTCCCTATTTATGCCCCTCTTTCTTCTTTCCTTCTAGTTCTACGTCGTCTATTTCTATTTCTCCATTTACTCCAACCGCATCTCAACTCACTCTTCGGCTCCATACAGGAAACCCACTTTAGTTCATCCTTCCACAAAATTTGCTTTGGTAATTACAATTCCGTTTTATCTGCCAAACTAATTTTACAGTCTATGAATAGTAATCCTGATTTACAGACATACTTATACCTACCTAATATTGTATGTACTAAATGTGAATGTAGGTGTACCTATAGGCAATTTTTTTAATTTGACATTTTTGAAATATCTACTGTTTCATTTATAAATAGGTAGATATTGAGATGAAAAGGCGAATTTGCAGGAGTATTATGCTGCCTTTACCAGAATTTCTTGTAGTCTTGAGTTTAAGTTACAAAAGATTGTCAAGGTATTCATAAAAATTCTTGGTGAATTAATCTATCAAAGTCGAAGCCTTTCATATACGTTACTGAATTTATAGTAAGAGAGAATAAGGTGACAGCAGGTGTCGTCAACAATTAAAACCCTGAAGGCATTTTCCTTGAAAAACCCATCTTTTTTCTATTTACAGTTTTCATTTCAAGTATGCAAGTCTGTTGTCAGGAAATTGCCCTTTGGTTCTAGTTCTAATCAACCGAACTTGTTTCTGAGATTACGTTGAAAGCAGTAAACGGAGGATGCTCGTATTTCAATTTTCTCCCGGGACGTATGTAATATTGGAGGAGTAATATGCCTGTGCTATCCCGAAGCTACGCAATCTGACGCATATATTATGGGAGAATGTACATACTCCTGAAATATTTCCACATACCGTGAATTTGACTATTTGTAAGACTTCTCCTCACACTTCTATCTACATGCTCCCACTTTTCATTGCTCAATATGCACACTGACACTCACATCACATAGATACAGACCTACACACCATGACACAGCTCACATCTCCTTCTTTCGCCTTTCATTTTGATTTACGACCCCGGACTACCTTTACAACTTTTACCTTACAAAGAGATCTCTCCTCTCCCTCACTCCATACACATGAAGACCTAAATGCGAGAAAGTTCAGCGTGGGTAGAAAGAAGAACTAATATCCTAATTCTACTAAAATATAATTATAAACTATTCAACCCTACACTCGTCTTTTGATACAAGACGAGTTTTCTAATAAGACGAGAACACCTGTGTAATTTATACTTCTTGTTGTATAAATACCTAGTTCCACATTCTTATGCACACCTACTAAATGTCTTTCATATATCCACGGATTAGAATTTTAATTACATTGAATTTAAGTCGGATTTATCAAAGAGCATTGCGTAGCCATTGACAGTCGTCTGAGTAAATCTTCTACTGCTTGTTATCTTGCTTTACTCAATAAATACCTTACTTTAACTCAACACATAAATGACCATATTTATACAAGATTCATCTAATTCTTTAGTTATAGGACGAACTCATTTCAGTGTTTTAAACACTGTTTTGGTTAAAGGCTAAAACATCGAGTGTGAAACAGGACGTTTCGCATATCAAAACTCTTATATTTTCTTCATATTAAACCAACACAAAAGTAATATCAACTTTTGTGATAATTATAGGGTGTCGCGTTTAATGATGCTTTTTGTACTTTTTTACATTTATAGTGTAATACCCCAGTTCTTTTTAGAACTAGAGAATTATTCCCAAGACCATTGGATTGAGTGTGCACATAGTACATATCGGAACATAAAAAAGTAGGTATATTTATATAGGAGTTGAGAAATTATATTTCGGAGTGACTTAATTCATTGGGTTGGCATTATCATTAGTCTGATTGTGATTGATATAGGGATTTCTCTGGTGATGAAGATGATGTAGGGATTGTGGTGCATGTGGCAGAAGTAGTCCTTTCTGTATCTGCGTCTCTCAAAGGCAGCTCGTTATTTTATATAAATGTACATCTGTGTTGGTAATAATGTTAAGCGTTTTTAAACTCCTGACAAGGGAATATACGGCATGCCACATACTAATAGTGGAAGTGGATAAAAAAGTGACTCCGCCCGTTTCGGGGTTTACAAATTAGACTTCCCCTTGGCACATAATATGCACACACTGGGAGAACACAAAACACCTAAACCAAAGTTGTGTAAACATCCTCATGGAGAATTATTTCTACTCGGGTGAGTCGGTCGGGTGTACTCCGACATTTATTAAATGTCCAGACAGTCACAAAGCATATGTGCAAGTGTGCAAGTACAACGTATATGCATTTACATTGCTATTGAATTCTCTGGCTTGATGGCGATGCTCATTTACTACGCTCTGAATGGTTTTGTGGTCTGAGGTCGCAACCAAAGGAAATGTCATCAACAGCAAAGCGCTAAAAGCCATTTGAATTTGAATAAAAATTGCATATAAAATAAAGTTGGCTTGTTGTGAGAGATAGACAAGTTTGGTCTTAGTTAAATTAGCAGTCCAGCCACGAATTTAAGATTTTCCGAGCGAAGATCGCCGCCTAAGGTTTACGACAGTAGTGGAAGAACATAATGTTATTACCCGAGCTCATTCCGAAATAATATTTAATATGCGGGATGGCAGTCTCCTCAGCATCACAGATACAGATACACGAAAAAAATACGGGACTGCTGTTCCAATTCGATTTATGTTCGTTAATTTGGCTTTCACATTGCGCATTGGTCTCCACATTCGCATTGCTCCGTGTGTATGTGTATGTGTGTTCAGTCTACACAAGCAGAATTGAATGGTAGCTTCGCAGCCCAGCAAAAACTCATTTTCCTCCACTACTCCCAAAGTGTGCTCTGAACAGAAAGTCTCAATTTACTGTTGACTTCTTTTGTCCAGAAACAGACATCTAATAAGCCTGCGGACGCCAACTTTGAAATAGCAAAATAAAATAAAACATAATGCCGCCATAATAGATATGGATGAACAAATCGTTGAAAGGAACTTGAACACTTTCAAGACTTCACCTCACACGGCACTCGGCTCGCTCTGCTTCCATTGTTCACGTGGAGATTCCGACGACACCACTATCTCCAGATATCAAACTGTGCAACAGATACACGCACAGACACTCAACACAGACTCACACTACACAATAACAACATTGTCAACACAGATAACACAAACACTGCCACAGGGTTCCCACTTTATTATCCCTACCAGCCTCTTCCTCACGTTTTATTCCAACCACTCACTTTCTCCACTACATTTTGGCACAAACCCTCTCTATCCCAAAATTATTATGCTCACTGTCACTCCACCCGAGATATATTGTAACATATATTACAACTACAACCCATGAAATATATTCATCCATCTAACCAAATACCACACTGCCAAATGTGTCAATGGAAAATACACAATTTATTAAATTACATTTCCTTCAGCTACTAACTACCTACATGGCTACTTCACATTACACAAAAAATCTAGATTTTTTTATAAATAGGCAATTCAATTTTAAGCTAACCATCTAAAATGAATATTAAACTGAAGCATAGAATGTGTTTCAACTCATAGCAAAGATGCGCCTTCTCCCTGTGTGTTTGTATCCCTGGTAAATGAAAAGCAAATGAAAGAAACCCTGAAGTTGTGAATTACCCAGTGAAAAATTTATTGAAACCTTAAATCCGCAGCTAGAACTGTTTTGGCTGTTTCGTCTTATATTTTATTGTTATTTTATTGTTAGCCGAGGGAATTGGTAGACAGCATTGTATTGCGATGTTTGTGTACCTATTATTTATTGCAATATGAATGAATGGAACAACACACTTTCTGTGTATTGTGCAGTTTGTCTTTTCCGACTGTTCTGTTCACTTTTATGATAGCAGTATGAGGTAATGCATGTATAATGGCAACTGTCAATGTCATGCCGCACAAGAATACACAGATAGCAGAGAAAGACAGAAAGAGAGAGAGAAAAGTGAGAAATGGTTGACCTGCGACCCACGCCCATATTTCCGCCGACAGAGGATTTAGGAAGCTGAAGAGACGAGCTGGTGGTTTCTTCGGAAGCTGTTCAACAAATAAAACAACAAAACCATCAATTGATGAGATTACACAACCTTGTGTTTCATGTTCAAAGGTTCAAACCATTTCCAACAATTGCTCTGCCGCAAAACACAACAACACCACAACACATTTCTCGAACGTCCACACACATCAACTGCACTTCACAGTTGACGAGTGATAGATTTACACAGGAACAGTAGTCGTGCTTTCCAAGTGACTAAATATATTTATTAATTTCTAACAACAAATGCAACAGGGTTGCAACAGGGTGTAATATTCGTGCTCATTGTATTTCCATATTACTTTATCAATCCTTCAGCTTGCTTTTCCATGTAACTATTTTAATATGCTGGCATAGGGCACAAGCTCAAAAATTGTACAACGACAAAATAGCACCAACCATTTATTTATCATTGTAATTGATGATCAAACACCCATTTGCTTTATGTATTCATTTTAAACAACTTCAACCACAAAGTTTCAACTTCTATCCAAAACTGTGTTACTTTCATCATAGTCCTATGTTACTTTGTAAAAGTACCTATGCAACACGCGTTTAATTCATGGCATAATACATTATATTACATTAAAACATTACATTGGCCATGTCAAGAGCTATACAGTTACTGAAACGAGAGTTGTACAAGAGATGGGTATTTAAAGTTGAAATAATATTGATATGATGCTACGTAGAAGTATACGAGCGGAAGCATTGGCCAAACGTTAATTGGGGAAGTATTGAACACGCAATAGGAGTGATGGTGTTGCATGGAAAGAGACTTGAGTAGAGTACACGAGTGTGTAGTGTACATTGAGGCTGTGGTGTGAGAGGGCATGAGAGAACATGGGATTTGGAGTGGCCGAGACAGGGTTTGGGACTTGGGATTGGGACTGGTACTACATCACTGGAATTGAACAATAAGCGGAGCATTTGACAGAGAGGACAAAAGGAAAGCCCACTCAAACCAAAGTGCTGTTCATTGCCTCCAAAATGACATTATGTGTAGCGGGTAGTGGCCTTCCATGTCGTTTCATGTCCTTCCATTGCATCTACATTAAGCACTGCTGTGTGGGTTGTGGGAGCGTCTTTCAATAAACTAATGGTTCTAATGTATTCCATATATTAGAAACACAGTCATTACACCAGTCGAAACTGAACATCATGAGACAACGGCAACAAATCCATTACAACGCTCATAAATGGATTTACTTTCCCAAAAATTCAACAAAGCTCTTGTTTACACAAACTGCAGGTTGAATTCAAACAGACAAACCCCGTTCTTTCCTCCAGTCTAATAATAACAATAACAATAATAATGATGATCCCTGTGATTCTTTTGTATCATTGCTCCAGGCGCGTACCACGACTCAAGATGACTTCGGACACACACATATACAAACACACACACAGCCATAGCAGACACAAACACATCCAGCAAATGTTTTATTATTATGATGTATGACAATAGACGTGTCCCCTTTCTCCCTTCCTTCTACAAGAAGCAGTAATAATAATAATGATTTCCTTGTAATGTTTTAGTACTGCACAGACTACTGTCAGAGCTGTGTGTGTGTTGTACGAGTGTGTGTGTGGATGTCAAGAAAAGAACGCCAGAGATTTTCTCTTTGTGACTTTTCTCATTGAAGGAGTGACGTGGATAGATGGACTCTGACTGACCTATCTTGTTCCATGAGAATGCCCGAGAGTTGTAAAACATAAATAGTACATCCATGTGTAGGAAATCTGACATTCTGTTCATTTCCGCCTAAAAGACGCATCCACATCCACACGTATCGTATGAGTCTTTTGCGAGCAGAAGGTGTACACATTACACACACATTATATAATTTATATTACAACAGTGGGGAAACAACCAAGAAGGAAGTACCTTGAAAAGAATCGAGATCCCGAGGTTTCTGAAAGGCTTAGTGAAATCAATGACTTTCTCTCTGGCAGAGTTGATGGTCATGGACCCAACGGCCAAGTCTGACTTCTGCAATAAAGAAAAAAGGAGGATTTTGACAAGTTAACTTGTACAAATCCTTCCTGGTATTTATTAGCGTCCACATATGAGCAATAAGCGATAGTGTAGGAAGACCGGGCATGGCAGGGTGGGTTTTTGGGCCGTGGCTTTGTGCGGGATGGTGGTGAGATTATGGAGTGGCAGTGGGGGCATGTGGTGCAAGTGGAAGACAAAGGCAATTAGCCTCATCTTGCAAATCCCACAGGATTATTAGAATTGTTAACGGCCATGCTGATGATAAGCGGAAGAAGGAGCAAAGACAGTCATAAAGGCAAGTGCAAGAAGCTTTTTTGTGTTTCATGCATTAGACTCCACTCCATCGTGGAAGTGCATGTATATGGAGGCACAGGGCACACACTCACAGGGCACAGGGGTGTTGTTGGTATGTAAGTATTAGGTAATTACATGGTCAGAAGGAGTGTGGTGGGAGAGGCGGGAAGCGGGAGAGGCATGGACCAGGGTGATAGTTTAAGTGTAAATGACACGGTTAAAGGATTTATTTTGAGCGTTAGCGGATTATTAGGATTTAATGCGGTTGATGTGAATGTGGAAGGAAGAGGTTAGGAGGCTGGGTGGGTGCAGAGGGTTGTTTAAGTATGTGAGTGAGTGAGTGAGTGAGAGTGAAAGACTTACGCCGTCGATGAGTTCCCGTACGATCCCATTCCATTCTTTCGTAACGGGATCCTCGACTCCGTACTTGCCGTCTTTGACTATTTCTATTGTGTACTGAAATCCGACCAAATTGGCCACGTCTTTGAGCAAATCGATGCAGAATCCTTCGTATCTCGCGTTACCCGTCAGATTCGTGTCGTGCTTCAACATCACGTACGGCTTTTCCTTTCACACAAACCAAACCCATCATTAGTTCTCTTGTGCAGCTCTGTCTTCTCGCCTCTACCTCCGTCTGCAAATGTGCTCACAACACTCACAACACACGTCCACCTCCTCTACACACTCACACTCCCACACCATATACACGTCTATTGGATTACACTCGTAATGTATATGTACTCCTATTAGCAATACAGTTCTAGTTAACACAAACAGTTCCGCCACAGGACAACGCTCACTCCCTATCCGACAACTACATAAAGTAATTCTCCTAGTAGACCCACTAAACAGATAAGAAAGGCAAAGGAGACAGAGCGAGAAAGAGAGAGAGAGTCGTCCAATTTTCAATCATCTCACAAACTATTTGGACTATCTTTGTGTGTACAGTAGCCTGTTGGTGGTGGTGGCGGTGGTGAAAACAGACAACAAAACAGACGCAGACGAAAGACACGAACTGATGAACATCAACAAACAAGGAAGGAGATGGAAACAGACACAGAGACACACCACCAAACTCAAACTCAAACTCCCCAATCATCTCGTCACTACACCACACTTCACACTATGCAGTTCCATATTGTTTTCGCACTACCTAGTCACTGAACTTGCTTTAGCTCCCTGTCATTATTATATCATCACCAGCTAAATACTAAACCACTCTTATTATCACTACAATCCAATCTCAATCTCCACACTCCCACTTCCACAAAAACCACCCAAACAAATTACAATAACCACGAACTTTATCGCTCTCTCCAATAACCAACTTCGCTTTCTCACAATCATTTCCTCCATTCCACACTCCACTCAAAACAGTCGCACCATTTCCTTCATTGTCTTCCTCACACACATCCATGCGTCTTTTCTTTTCTCCATGCAACTTCCTTTATTTCTATTACATACATTTGTGTCTACCTTATATGTCTACTCAAGCTAGCATGTATACATGAATTCAATATCTCGTTTTTAATTACAACAATAAAACAAAGAATCTCAACATACGTGCATACCATTAGTACGGTTTAGTGAAAATGGGAATGCCCCCCCCCCCTCATACTATTTATTGGAGTCTCTTCTATTACTACTGCTACGAGCACTGCGATTTATTTCAAAATTTGGCGCCAATCCCTACGGTTTTATAGAGACTCTGGTTTATAAGAGTACTACGGCTTAATAGGGATTTTACGGTGTATACCTTCATGTAGTAAATTACTAATACAGATACAAGGATGCAACTAGGTAATCTTGTAATTACATATTTGTATACATATTATTACTAATTTACATTTTAATCAAAAATAAATGTATGCCTATGTACGCCATAATATCCTACTCTATTATGGTGAAAGTAGTTTCAATTTAATGTTTCGCTTACAGATCTAGCAGGTACAGTTGCAATATGATACGTTTTTTAGTAATTACAAGTAAGTCCAAACTTTACACCAATCGATTTTGCACTGTTGTTTCCTCTTTTAAAGAGATACACGATGGGTTTGCTTGTCGTCTCACACCGGTAAAGTGTGTGAGTAATCCAATTTTGTTAATTAATAATTTTGGAGTACCTCCGCAACTGCATGCATGCACGAAATCGTGCATGAAGTGCCTATATGTACCTTGTTTCACAAATACTACTCGTGCAGAAACTAATTGCTTTCTCATAATAGGTAGGCTGTAGACCCTCATATGTAGCTATTAGTTCCTAATTACTAATTACAAATCAGATATTGCATTATCATCCTTGGTATTGTATGGCAGCCGTAATAAAATTACTTGTCGTTTATCCCTTCAATCAAATTATTTCATAACTTTTCGATTTATGTGAGTTAAGTAAATCATAATGGAAATAATATTGGGATGCGTCTATATATCCAGGTATAAAACTATAACCACATATTTAATAATTTTAATCCACTTTTGCAAAAGTCATTTTTTCTTGCCCTAAAAATGTGTAATATCAAAATATCGTTTTTCTCTTTACAGATATTACATAAAGATCAAAATCCATAAATCCGCGATTGTTTTATTATGTAGCTGGATTTATGGATGTAAACATTTTACTGGAGGGAAATGGAATATGCTGTGTTTTTACAGCAGTTTGACCCATTTAACCCACGTGTAAGCGTCAAATGGTAAAATTGATCCGCACTTTTACATATCTATCCGCAAGTATGTACAAGTATAATGTATAGTTCATTTATGTCGCAGCTACACCTATGAGTACATGGCGGCGAGGATGATTTTTTATCAATATTCTGTGAGCTATGAAGTATAATACATTTAGTGGGATGGAATAGGAAGGAAGGGGCGTAGAAGGAGAATGCCATGGATTGAGCATAGAACGGAGTTTAGGATGAAATCAGGACTTTGTGTTTAGAGAAGAGCATTGTGGATTTACGTATTGTTGAGGATTGGCCAAGGAAGAGGCTAGGGGTTATTTGTATTATAAGGCTGCTAACAATAAGTTAAGTGAGTTGGTATTTTGGTTGGTTGTCTTGAAGTGTGACTGGCGTGATGAGAGTATGATTGATGAGGAATGTGAGGATATGAAGTGAAAGGAAGGAGTGAGGCTTGTGAGTCGGGGAGGAAGAAGACGAGGCGAAGACGAAGCGGAGGAGAGGCAGATTGATGAGGATGGATGAGCAGATGAGATTATGAGATGAGTCGAACAAGTCTGTTTTGTGTCGTTCAGCTTGCCACTATAGTTGCCCTAAAAACGGGAAGAACGCATTATATTGCACTAAAAGCAACTTACGAGAACGGAAGTGACTCTAAGTGTAATATTCGGAGCGTCTCCACTGCTGAAAGCTTCGTAGTCATGAACAAGAAGTCTTTTTGATGGCGACCACAGTCCCACAGGTTGTAATGAACGATTTTTCAATTTGAGCAGCGTCAGGGTCGGGTCATTCCGACTGCCCTCTCGCAGTTGAATTGGACCAGTCAGCCCGTCAAAGGATACCTGTGTGTGTTTCCAAAATGTCCCACCAAAAATATCAATTCAAATCTCTTCCCTCCCGCCCACCAACTCAAACAACTTTCTCCCCAAAGACAAGAAACTTCTCCATTAGCAAAAGCTTTGTTCCCAATACTCTTTCATTAGTATCTGCACAAATACAATTTTGTCTTGAGTCGCTAGTGAGAGTTATTATTAGCAAAATCAAAAGCACCCATTAAATCCCCCTATAATATAATTTACATTCGCCTCCAAAATCTGCATACTGCAGCCTCATTTACTATGCAGATGGAAACACAAAGACCACAATACAATCGATGCCCTATATTTGTACGTAGCAAAATCAAATTAGATCATTTTTATATTCTATTTCAAATATCCACTCACTAAGATCATATTTGTACTCTGTGTAAGTGTGTAGCTACACCCATTTGACTTTCTAGACTGCAGGATTTTTGCCACTTCAAGAAATGTAACTGTTTGTTCAGGACAATAGAGGCAATTTTTATTTAAATCATCTAATTGTAAAGAATAAACGAATAAATAAAATTGCAATGTTTATATTCTAGCAATAATTTTATTGATTTTAACAATCAAAATAACCACACACTAATTGTTGTACAAAGGAAATGAATAATTGTAAGACATTTTAAATGAATTTCAACTTCTGCGACTTTCTGTGAGACATGGGTGACATTTGAAATAATAGTTTGTCGTAGTGTAACATTTACAGGCGTAATCCTGACATAATCCTGTACATGCAGCACTTTGAGCTGACATCATTACTCAAGCTAAGTTTGTTATGTAATAATAATTGCTACAAGAATTTAAGTTGGAGAAGAAGGAGTTGAGTGCGGATCAAAGTCTCAAGTTGGTTTTCCAGCATTTAGCACTAGAAAGAATATTAATATAACATCTGTGTGTCTATTGTCTATGTAGCATTATCTGAATAGGCGAAACATGTAGGAGCAAGGAGGAGAAAAACAAAGTGGGCTGAGAGCGGAGTTGCATGTAGTGCTGGTCGTCGTCTGAGACAATAATACTGTATTTCAGTTTGAGTATCGTAACAAATTGACCATCAGGACAACATGACGAATAAACATTACACAACATAAAAACTTACACTGTTGATGTAGTTAAGCAGGGAAAGACCATCTGGCCAAGACTGTTCTCTATCGCAAGACACATTGGCTGGGCGGATCTCATGACTTGCGTCAAATGACTTCAAACCATGGCAAAAGGAAAGAACACCGTCGTAAATCAAGGCTGCTTCACTCTGCAAAGCACACACAACATAACACACTGCAAAAACAAAATCACAACAGAGACACACACAATGTGGAATTGCTCTGACGAGAGTCGTCCTCAGTCATGTCTCTCAAACTTTATTAACACCACCATAGAAACACTAAATTGTAAAGTTTTTTACAAAAATTAATGTACTTTCCTCTCCCAGAAGAGACACACACTTTCTTCCCAACAAACTTTCTAATCGTAATCTGAATCCGGTTAAAAATTCAGACAGTCTACCTGATTTATAAGACACCGAGTAGATGTAACTCTTTTATGTACTCTTCCCCTCGCCCAAACCAAGAAAATTAAAAAAGTTCATTGGTCAAAGCTAGAACAAACATCCGACGTACAAAATGATATTCCGCGACTTACAATTAGAATCAGTTTCAGTCATCAGTCTCCAATTTGCATTCTGCGTGACTAATTATAAGAAAGGCAACTGGAGTCATGGAAAAAGTATTTTCATAATGAATGTTATGTAAAAAGGTTAGGGGGAGTGGGGAGTGCATTTAGTTGCTGAGACAAGGACAGGGACATCATTGTAAAAAGAAGAGTGCTGGTTAATTTATCCGTAGTTGTAGTTTAAGTTGGTCTTGCCTAGTTAGTGAGAAAAAGGCAAGTTTGAGTGTATTCGGAAAAGACTGAAAGTTTGCGTATCTGGAGAAATGTTAAGAAAATAGAATGCCCAGCAAGTTGGTCATGTATAAGTTATGTGGAAGTTTTCTGCATAAAAGAAATCAGCTTGCGTGACATGAACTCTAGGGAAAAATAGTGGGGAAATCGTTAGCTTAGCCCTGAGCTTAAATAATTTATCAACTAATTAGACTAGCCCTCCAGCCCTGGCTCCTACCAGAATCCAATCTGAGCTAATAAGATCCCACTAGTCTGCCAGGAGAAGTCTGGGACTCTTCTCTGTCTGCAAATAATAGCAGAATGAAAGTATTAGCTAAGACTTTGTTGACGCGCTCATGAATGATACATGACACGAGGACATGAGGCAGGGCAGGAGGGCCGACACAACAAAGTCAAAGAAAATTTGTGGCTTGCTAACTAACTACTTACTCTTGACGAAAGCAAGTAGCAAAGTAGTTAAGGATGGAAGAGTCTCACTCCGTCTCTGACGGACTCCCATCCTCCTCCTACGTCTTCGTCTTTCTTTCTTTCTCCTTCTACGTTCTATATCTCATATCCCTCTCCGTCTTACAATCTCAAAGAGCGCTGTGCTTTATCAAAAGGAAGGTAATTGACGGCACAACACAATACAGACCTGCAAAGCTTGAGACACGCACAGCTTCAGCACCAGCCGCGCCGCAGCCCCACTCCCGAGAATGAAACTATTGTCATATTGTCAACTGTCATAGCCTCTTTACTGTCTCTGCACAACTACACTCTACTAGCCTCAGTCCATATGTAGCATCTGTATCTACCCTACTACCAATTCTATCCACACTAATACATTTTATAGCTACCCAAATGAGAATATAAAGTATGTAATGCATCTACAATTGTGTACTGCACACAATATATTTACTAGTTACTACATATAATGTCAACTCGCAACTGTTGTACTGATAGTTCTTGTTACTGCCTCATCTAGAGGAGTAAATCTTCACCTACAAAACTTCGGGTTCATTCCTCAACTTCCAATACCTAAAGTAGATAGGCGTAAAGATGTAGAAATAATATATACTTACTATATCTGCATTTTACAGTATTCACAATTATTATGCAATATCAACTTTTAATGGTATGTTACCTAATGAAATTTAAGCATAGGGAATGCAAGGAAGGAGTAAAATACAAATACAAATGAAATATAAATCGGAGCTAGAAAATCTTGGGGAGTATCAAAAAAGAGTATTGTTTTATTTATGAAAAGGATAGGGACAGAATAATTTGTTGGTCAATAAAACAAGTGATTTTGATGAAGCGAAAGCGAAGTGTGGGAATTTCCACCTCGGACAGTCCAGTGCACATTATTGCTTATTAGAAGTTGTCAAGGTATAGAGTAGTATAATGCATGTTAAAGGTTTGATAGGTTAGGGTTAGGTAGTTTCTTTTTCCACTTAAAGGGAGTTTGACTACACGTAATGTAATAATATAGGGCAGGCTAGGAGTACTAGAGAGGAAGCGAGGGTGGTAGTGTGGGCCTGGTATAGGTCTGGAGTGAAAGAGGGACTGTGTGTGGCGGTTAGTGATGTGTCTAGACTGGAAGACTCATTTGAGTGCACATTGGACATCCATGCCCAGAGTTGGAAGGAGCTGCTAGGGTTATATACAGCAAACAAGTACTACACTCGGTGAATACTAAGAGATGATCCAAGTTTGTTGATTTACCTGCAAAACTTTTGAATAGCTCTTTGCATTAAAGCGTTGCATGTCCTCGATTGTCCGGATGTTCTCTTCCGTGTGCTCTATGAGTCGAAAGGAAGTTATGTTGACGCTGTTGTAGCCAAAGTCTTCTAAGTCGTACATCTCCAAATCCTGTGGGAGATACACTCAAATTAGTTGGTCGCACTTTCTTCGTCGTCGTCTCATCCTCATCTTCGTCTCTACTAAACCACTCTCTCAAACTCCGCTCTCTCCCTACCTACCACCAGCTCCTACACTCCTACACTCCTACACTACTACAGCACCACACTATCCTTAGCACGCTACCCGACTCTTTCACCAGAACCATATAGTCGCAACGTTTCACCGATTTTTATAAAGCAGCTACAATCTTACAATGCACATTTCACCAAAATCATGCGAATCACAGTTCAGCATAATCTGTCATATTCAATTGTAAAGCCACTTTGTAAGTGATTTGTATAATAAATGAAATATACATATGCATATCTTTTTCACTACAGTTGTTATTTATAGTTTCTTAGCAAAACACATCATGAGTGAAGTCATAAAGTTTGATAAAAGCGAAAGAGGTGGGCTAAAATTAGTTTATCAAGGATACGTTTACAATAAAAATCAAGAGACGTAGTCAACCTCCGGTTATATTAGTAGCGTAGGATATTATCATTCATGAATTCATAAAAATAAATTTCTATTTCGACGATAAAGTAATTCCATTTGTAAAAATAAAAAGCCTTATTGGACGTCACTTCCTTTAAATACTCATTGCGGTGAAAACGCACATACCTTATCCGGGGAAAGTTCTCCGGTGAAATAGATCCCAACCGTGTTAAAGGTTGAGACCCGCCCGACGGACGCCCTACTCTCAACTTTCTCAATATTCCACTATGCTTTACACATACGCTAATAGCCCTATAGGAGCTACTCCGTGACTCCAACTAACAAACCATTACATTGTAATTCAACCTTCTTTCTTTGAACCATCTTAAAAACACATACATTTAGATATGGAGATCATCATACAATATAAAAATTGAGACAGAAAACTCTGTCGAGAAAACGAAAAAGTTGTACTTGTGTTGATAACTATACATATAGCTCTGGACTCTCTTTCTTACTACTGCAAGTACAAAACAATAGTTTTTTGCAACATTTTAGATACGTAACCACTTAGTATATTTATTTACTTTTACTCAGCCAAGAAATAATTTTAGCGACAAGTTGAGAAAATGCTACAAAGCTTATTTCTTGTTATTGTGTACATAACTTTGTTGTTGTGCTGACGTCCTTACACATCACACACAAAGAAAGTGTGGAGAGCGTAGCGTAACAGACAAGTGCATGAAAGTGCTCTGTATGCAGAATTTATTAGGTTGTGACTGAGAATGTGTTCATAAGAAACAAGACGCCTTCTTTCAACTCTTTGTGAGTCTTGTCGGTGCAGGTGTAGAAAAAGTGATTTGAAACAGTCTCGCCTCGCCTCCGACGCTCAAATCAGAGCGGAGCGGAGAAGAGGAAGAAAGAAAGTGTGTAGTGATTTGATTGTGCACAGTTTAGCAAAGCAAACAGCCAAGGAGGAAAAGTCAGCTTAGCAACTGTGTGTATATTCTGCTAGCAATTACCCACTCCGCAAATCCCCAAACACTTACTAATTAACTGCACATCCACTCCCACATTTCATTCAGACAGCCGCTGAGGCTGAGCCAGCACCAAACTAAACTCAACCAAACCACCCAGCAAAATCTTCCTTTCCACTGAATATGCACCTACCCAACTAACCCAACTTCGCTATACTCACACGGCTCTCTTATTTACCCAACATACACTCACCCACACCTACTTCAAATAGCCCAATTTCGCCACAAACTGCCATTATTACCAACATTCCGCCTCTAATGACTTTATGACTATCTTTATACCAGCAGATCAAAGGCTAAAGTAAAAAACCACAAATTGGAATACAAACACCCACAAAGTTCAACCAACAGCTAGCTAAATAGTCGGCACTCAAACAGAGAGCCACATTTTCAAGAAACCAGTCAACACTCTGATGATAAATAAATAATGCATTAAAGACGCCTAACCAAACAACTCATTTCCCTCCCAACTTTGCACACTGGCCTTAATTGCTCCTCAATTGCTACTAAGGTTATTTTCTTGTTCATCAACAACCTCACTAAACTATGCATCCACTTTAGACAAACATATAATAATCACAAACCATTGGTTACAATTTACAACAAATCGATACAACTCAACGTTCTTTGTCTACAATCACCGAACTCCTTCCTTTTATCTACCTTTAATTCAAAATTGAATGTTTTTATAAATCTTCAAAATACAAGGGGAAATTTTTAACAAACCGATGGTAGATTTTGAATAATTTTAATACACAGCCAAAGAGCTATATTTACACAACGGAACTACAACTGGAGTGAAAGTTGTTCAATTACACAAAGGTTGTTCACAAGCAATCTTTGCCTTCAATATTTCATAAAAACCAATTGAAGCATTGTAACTGTAGAATTGTAATGTGTGTATTATGAATCATGTATTTATAGACAAAACTAGTTGAATAAAATTGTCTAGTTAAGTATACGCCAGAAAGTTTTAAGGCGTCAGTACATAACTATCCAATAACAATGAGCATATTAATTGCTGTATGGATATCATGTTTAAAAAGCTACTATTATTTGTCATATTCGAAATAATTGCTCGAAATAAGCCATTGAAATAAATTAAATGATGCAAGTGTATTTTATATGTGGTATGTTGTAATATGCAGTGAGGAATTCCGATGAATATGATCTTTAGCTCAATTTTCTTTCGTGAACCAGGAGTTAAATATAATAGAGTGAAAGACAACAGGAGAGGATATCTGCTACCTCAATCTTGAATTAAATAGTTGTAGAATGGAGAGTCTATACAAAGGATTATGTCTATGCAGAATATTATGTCATTCGAATATTAATTTAGACGGGATGAGTGATTCAATTAAATATGTTTGTGGTCTGCGTAGCTAAATTGTAGAGCCTGTATTATTGCAGCTCCACATGAAAGGCTGCATTGGTTGAGACTCTAACTAAGTACGTATGAGTAATACAGGGTCGACAGAGATGATTCTATTAATTTGACTAAGTAGGTAGAATGGAGTGAATAGAATGATGACTGGGACAAATATGGCAGTGCGTTGAAGCTTGGTGTAAAGGAATGGCAATGTCTCATGGTGCATAAATTCAGCGTTTGTTTAATTTGCACACAGGGAAATAATAATGTGGAGAGACGGATGAGAGAGAGAGAGAGCGAGCGGAGTAAAGCTGAGATGGCGAGTGGATGAATGAATGGGCTCTAATTTAAGCTTGAATGGCCACGAATGAAATAATGATGCAGAGCTGACAGGGCGGAATACGGATCTTCTATTCCTTCCTTAGCTTTCCTTGTTCTTCTTCCTCCTTTCTTATTACACACACACACAGCACACACACAGTTATGAATGACGCCATTCAATGCCCTCACAGAATAAATAGCGATACAGAGTCACAAAAAGAGACAGTGTCCTGAAAGAGAAAGTTTCTGTCAATGTTTATAGGAGACAGGGAAAGAGAAAAGAGAGAGCGTGAGTCTAGGAAATTCTATGTGACGAAAGTCTTAATGCTCCCAGCTTTTTTGATATGACAGCAAACTGCTACACCCCTTGAGTAGTGCATGAATACTATCAACTATACAGAATACAGATAGGTAACTGGCTACACACACAGCATCAGCATCCCAGAGCATGTGGCATACGCTATATATACCCAATACCCATTCCCCACCAAGATAAAACACTTCTGCACATCATATCAGAACTTAATGTGTTGTACACTCTAAATACAAGCAGTGCAGTGCAAGTGTGCAAGTGGCGCTATACACGAATGTATAAATGCTACACGAAAATAAAACGGCATAAACGACAGCCAAGACAAGACAAGACAAACAGAACTCTATTAGATGACGTTGCTTTTATGAGACACCACATTCACATTCTTCTCCTCCGCTCGCTACAGCTCAAAGCGTTATCAGCACCACATACAATGCATATACAAATGTATACTTTGTATACCTACCAATGCATGTTAGAGCTACACTGTCTCTTTCTCTCTGCCTCTCTCTTTTCCATCCGCACTAATTGCACTAAAACAAGAGCGAAATCCCGGCATGAAAGAAACTTCGTTAGTTTTCTACACTCATGCACACATTTTTAGCAGCTATAATTTACAGCTCTAAGATTTAAATGGCTCGTAGGTTGTATTTGCACGGTGTAAAATGTGTGTCCACGAATAACTATAAATGTAGTGGTTGTATGGGTAAGTGTGGTGCTAATGCAAGTACATGTATATAATAACATGTATGTGTGGAGTTGGAGCACAATATGAGAGAATAAATAGACGAAAGCCAAGATTGGCAAAGCAGAATATTAAAGCCCAGTTGCATCACTTACTAGCATTTGGAGTATTTCTGCTACGTAGCGTGAAGCTAAAGCTACGTATGAAATTATAGACAGAATAGACAGAGAGCAAGAATGGTGGGGCGCTATATCTGTAGATACTACCAACAGATAAAAGAAGATAAAGATGAATAGAGACTATGGACAGAGAGAGAAGAATGAAAGCACTATGTGTGTATTATGAATCTATGGAGAAGAAGGAGTGCAAGAGGAGTGGGGAAGAAGAAGAAGAAGAAGAAGAAAAAGAAGAAGAAGAAAAAGATTGCCAGCCAAGCAAAGCTGAAGGAAAGAAGAAAGAGACGGGGAAGAGGAGAAAGAGAAGAAAGACGGCAAGTGCTAGAGTCCTGTTATTCGTGCTTTATTTTATCGGAGGAGACTTAATTCACTTGCAGATGAGTTATGTCAAGTTATGTTACCTCTAATATCAGTATCAGTCGTCGTCTCGAGTCGTGTGATGTGCATTTGTGCATGTGTGAGCCCAGCCAAGAAGCCATAGCGTAGGGATACAGATACAACAGCATAAGATTCACTTACTGCTTCGTGTGTAATGCTACACACTACACACTACACATTACACACTACACATGCATAATGTACTGTCGTGTTTGCATGATTGTGCATTATACTATACAGAGAGTCGAACAACGCTGTAGTACAACTCTCGGCTGTGGGAACATAGTATACTTGTACAGTGCACTGACTATATACTTACAGTAGAAGTCAGAGCTAAATAATATGTAAAATATGCACTTTGTATTTGTATTAGTACTTAAGGGCGCTCGTATAGACGCCAAGTCGTTTAGCAACAGTGAAATGCTTCCTCAACGTGGGATCATCATAAAATTCAAATTTTCAGAACAAATTTTGTGTTCTGCAACATCATTTTTCAACTCCAATTATTATAATTTATGTTTATGTTTAAATCTTAAGGGGGAAAGTTTGGCACTCACAGTTTTATCTCCTCCTTCCAAACAAGAAATAAACTAAAACTATCTTGTAGCAAATTACAATATTTCTAATATGCCGATTTTTCAAAATCTTAAACTGACTCACATTTTTTAATAAATTAATTTCAAGAGCGAATTGTTTAAGATACTCAGATAAAGAAATGAAAGTCTGAAATTGAGTTTGTGTTAAGAGAATTGAATGTAGCATTAGTTGAGAAAAGTAAGTAAGTCTGAGGTGGACCTCCCTTAAGGATTCTGTTACAATTAGTTTTATCGGTGCAGTAATACATATGTGAGTATTTATAAGGCGGAAGAAGGAGACGTAGAGAGAAGAAAGTATAAGTGCCATGTAATAGTCCTCTGAATCAAAGTCGGATTTGCATGAGCGGAGAAAATGTTTTCTTTGCGACTTCTTTTTCTTGTGTTTCTTTTCTTTGCTCGAGTCTCAACTCCTACAGCCCTACATGCACTACTAATCTCAAATAGTGTTTTATAGCTTCAGAATTTATATGCATGCTACATCACATACCTACCCACACTTACAACTAAATACATTACATACTTAACTCTACAATGGCAATCCTGGTAGAAAAGAAACTATTTACAGACATAGGACGACGAACACGAACAAAATAAAAGATACACACATTCTGCAGAGTATAGCACAGTGCATGGTATGTGTTCTACTGCACGTAAGTACAGCACTACGTGCACTAATACATTATATCCATTATATCCTACTTCTCCACTTTTCTCAACTCTTAACTCCACTTCTCCTACATTCGTTTACACTAATTGCCTAAACGGACTCACTAGTCACTACTTGCTCCAGAAATCTTCATAGTTCTGTTCTAGGTGTAACTATAGCCGTGCATGCTGGAAAATTGAGATTAGACAGTGTGTTGCATGGAAAGCTTCAACTAAAGCGTACAACTCTCTTACTCTCAATTCAAACCATTTTACTACAACAACCATCATAGCCCCAAATTTGACGAGGGTGGAATTTCTATGACACATTTCCTTTTACTATTCTTTTCTCTTTGCCCTCCCCATTACCAACACCACTCTATACACATCGCGTCTATACTCAATACTCTGTCTCTATAGCCCCATTCCTATTCTTATTGTATACAGATAGAGTATGTATTTTCTCACTCACTCACATATTTTACCCGTGTTTCAACGTACTCGGCACTGCCTCGACTCCTCACGCAGTCACACACCAACAATGTAAAGAGTAGAGCAAGAGATTGTTTATACAGAGTGCACATACACATACATGCACAGTGTTTCCTCTCTACCAAAGTGGATATTAGAGCATTCGAGGCAGCTATAAGCTCTAGTGATTTTAAGAGATTCCTTAGGAGTGAGAGTGAGGGTGTATGTGTGGGTGTGTGGCCGTTTGTTGTTTGTTCTTTGAGTTGCACCGTTTAGCCTTGGTCCCTTTCGGACTGGAGAGGAATGACAATGGGAATGGTAGGACATGGAGAGAGTGCATTAGTGGAATGGGAGAGTGGAGATGAGACGGGAGAAAGAGAGGGTGAGTGAAGAAAGGAAATACGAAGAGGAAGAAAAGCAGTCGAAGGTTTCTGAAGAAGTTAAGTCAGGAACAAAGACACGCTATTTGCCTTATTACAAGACAAACAATTTGTGTGCCTTGCTGCAGCTAATCGTGTTTCCGATAATTTCGTAGAGTCGCTTCCATGAATGAGTCCACTACCAGTGTTTGTAAGTATATGACTTGTATTTGTAGACTTGCCTCGTTGCCTCTTGTATATTCTAATAACGTATAACACAGCTTCGCCCTAGCCCTCTCCTGCTCCAGAGGCTTAATACGGCTCTGACTTGACTCTGTGCTCTGGAGTTGACTCTTTGACTCATGATCTTGCAATGGACTCCCTCCCAGCACTACTTCAGCATGTGCTCTATGCTTACATAAAGACAGGGCTATAAAGTAGTATGAAATATGCAAACAGAGCATTTTATTTGTTGGTGCGTAAGAAGAAAGGAAAGAGTGTAGAATTTACAATGCATTTGTCTGCTAGTAATCCCATTACACACACATTCCGTTGTTGTTACAAGTTATAGGGCTGAGGGTATAATAATAAAATATGTGGATATCAGTAATGTGTATCTTGGTGGTGGAGTGTGTGTTTGTAGAAGAAGTAGTGGCGTATTCTGAAATTGTGACAGTTTTATGGTTAGTATTGCCGATTGGTGGTGGTGGTGCGGACGGTTGGAACTGTGAGTCCGCAACGCGGCATTCTAAATTGCACTTGCATCAACAACAAACGAAATCTGCCTAGCACTTGTCTTTGTCTGTGTGCGTGTCTCTTTATCTCTGTCTTTCACGGACAGTCGAGCCACGGCCACAACACAACACAAACAGAGCACAAACAGGGCAAGGCCCGAACAGAGCCACAACAGCAGAGAGAGAAGGAGCAGACGAGAAATTAGAGAAGGAGAGTAGGAGAGAGTGGGAGAAAGAGAGAGTGGGAGAAAGAGAGAGAAAGAGAGAGAAAAGGCTGTCTGTGAAAGAGCCAAGTTAAACTCAGGCGAAACTAAGAACAACTAAGTTATAAACTAAAACAAGTGTAGTATGGATGGATATGGAAAGTGAAACAAAGTAAAAGTCACGCTTTCTCCGATTCTCTCAAGAAATTATCGTCGCCCTCTTCGCTTCGTTGCAAATATTTTACAATTTACATGGCTGACATTTAGTACAACTTGCCACAGAGTCTTGCACGACAATACAATTGCTCCTAGGACTCCTCCACCACTACAACAAATAATAATATTACAAGCACTACGGACTACCTCTCTTTCTTTTATACGCCAGCTACACACAGAATGCACAGGCAGAGAGTCGACGACTATTGCACAACAAATGCTCGGCTTAGCTCTCAATCAGCTCACTCTGCTCCTTCCTCGTCTTCCTCGTCTTCTTCCTAGCTCCTTCCAAGAATGTCTGGGTGGGCTAAGACTCTTGGCTTTGCTAGATTGGCGACTAGATTAATTTATGATCAACGCTCACAACAAACTGACAACCTTAGTGCACTCCAACCAAATTGACTCTTCTAGGACACTCGGCTCCTGCATCCGATATTTTAAACCTTGTATTTCTATTACAATCCTTTCACCTACTACCACTACACAACCACTCCTCCTATACACTACACAAACACCACTCCACTTCTTTCGGCCCAGTCGACTGTCATTATAAGACGACCAACTCTCCCAAACAAATTTTTTTCACCGCCGAAACCTAATCTTGTTCATCACAAACTTAAATAAAAGACGAAAGCTTTACATTCTCAAATATTTGTATTCTCAGAAACTGTATTGTTAACAAACTTTTCACAAAATACTATAATCTACTTAACTTAGTTTTCGTTTCACACAAATTATTCAACATTATAGAATGTGTTCAAGAAATGCAGTGTCTAGCTATCTGTCTGTCGACGTACAACTCAAGCACCGATGAACGCATTTCGTTTACACTTGTACAATATACTCTAAAGCCTGAAACAAAGATTCAGTTAAAAGATGAAGTTATTAATCTGTCAATTGCTTCATTAACTTTGGCCCATGCAGTAGGTATAATAATATGACTTTCTAAATGCATTCCCTCACCTTATAATCTCATTTGTTAGAAGGAGACCATGTGCCACAGAGTCACACAGTGTCAAACTAATCGATGAGAGAAAAATAGAAATGAAAATAATAAAACATAAAAAAGTATTAATGAATAAATACAGTAAAATTTCTGTATCTCAGAAAAATCGATGTTTTCTTATAGCCGGTTTTACAAGATTTTATTTAAAATTAATTGAGCAGTTGAATTGGAATATTTAAAAGTTGTAGGAGTACTAATATTTAAAACGTATTTATAATGTTAGTTACCCATAAGAAATATACATCTTTCTACGAAAGAGGCAGAGTAAAAGTGTCACATAAGATGGTGCTATAACTAGGGATTTGTGACACATCTCAAAAGCACTACCTCATCCAGAAACATTTTGTGCTAGGTACAAGTCTCAAGGTACCTAGCTGTTTTGGCTGTTCCTTTTGTCTGCTCTTCATAGCTATGGCTACTACGACTGCTAACTGAAGAAATCCAAACTTTAGACATTTGCTAGTATTACTAAAATTTTGCTAGTCCTTAAACATTATACTTATAGTACACTTCAGTTTCTTTTCACAATTACCTCTACTACATCTGCTTGGCACTAGAAGTGGTGCATGCTGCTGGACAATATGACTAAAGTTTCTTTTCCCAGCTTTTGTTTTGCCTTTGCCACACTGTTGTTTTATGACTGATGAGACAATTATTAGAATTAAGTTGTAAAAAGAACGAAGAAAGAATTGTAATGTAGGATATTTTTAAGCTAGCCTCACAAGTTCCTTGTTTTTACTGTAATTGTTTAAAGACACATAATTTGAGTGAGGCGACAACAGTCTTACCAAGGTTGTGAAGTGATAATGGTAGCGAGCATCATTCATCTGTAGCTGCAAAATCTACACCCAAAAGCAAACAGAATAATAACAGTGTAATAGTAATAACCATAATCATCTTCGTTCTACGTATTAGAATGTTATGTAAGGCAAATGAATCACATTACATTATGGGAACATATAATGTAGCAGTGGGAGGATAAAATGCAAATGTGTGTACCAACTATGAGAAGACTAAGTATAAACTCTCACATAGTCTCCCAGTTAGTTAGTCTCTCCTTGTTAGAAGTTATAATATAACGTGAAAGAGTAGTTTTGGCACAGTTCTAATCCTTATAGTCGGCACACAATGCACAGAGACACGAGTTATTATCGTCGTAGGAAGTTCACTCAATTTCTCACAGTGACATTAAAAAATCTTTCTGACTACTTTCCCGTTTTTCGATTTGAAAGATGCTCTAATTTAATGTTACATTCGTGTCAGGGCACAAAATGGCTCATCCGGTGAGTCTCGCTTCATTTTTTTGCATTTTCTACGTGAGCTTGACAGTTGCAGTTTGATAGTCAAAGTCACTTCGGATACTCAGGACAGGTTAATAATAGCAGCTACCTAGCTACAATTTCATTTCATTTCAGCTGACATTAATTTCAAATCAGCATTCTGATTTCGTCTCAGTGCTTAATATTACAGCAGGGAGCTTTTCGTAGGAAAATATCCTGTGTCGTATCTTTTTACGGATATTCGAGGAAATCGCTTTCAAAATCTGACATGGATTGACGAGGATCATAACTTCATTTATATAAAAACGCGTTTCCATTCCAGCAGAAACAGCAACGACATTATAAGTCAGATAAAAAGAACGCATGTTTTGTCAGAAAAACTTTTTTCATATTTGCAGAATATTTTCTGTAATGTGAAATATTCTATTGTATAAAAATAATGACGCTTTTAAAGTAAAAAAATGATTGGCTTACAATCCGGAAGAATAAAGGCAAGTGTTTGATATCTACAATGACGTTAAAGAGTTGTCTTCGTTTGATTTCCTTAAGAATATCTCTGTAGGTACTGGGCGTGACCTCCCGAGAATAAATTTCTGACCTCCGACTGCTTAAGCCGCCCTTTTGGGAAGATTCTCTTTTCTTAATAAGATATTCAACTTGAAGTAGACCTAGGCAAGTAAACAATCGAAACAAAATGTTAAACGTAATTTAGCGATACTTGAACTAATTCCTTGTTGCTGAAAACGGCAAAAATATAAATGAGCGTGAGATGTGTGGGTTGAATACCGTCGTGTTTTTCGTAGAGAAGGGCAACTCGTGTCCAATTGAGGAAAATAACTGCATCTCTGACAGCCATGGATAAAATTGACTTGGAAGGAGCCAACTTTAATGGAAACCCGTTGAACTGACCCGTGTTCTGTGAGGCGGCTGAGGTTTTGGCCATAAAAACTTCGTGATCGTAGAATGACGTTGTTGGCAGAATGAGAGGCAAATCAAGGGAGAACGAAAGAGATTTCAAGTAGGACTCGAGGGAGAGGTCCGTGCCACTGGCGAAAAGAGCGGAAATCCCTCCACTTATCAACTGACAGCCTAACAATCCAAAAAAAACAATTAGCAGTAATCAGAATTTTCATCCAAAATAAATCACCTTCATAATTAAGTCTCACTCAATTTCAGTTTTCTGCTAAAATATTAACACATCTTTCATATTGCTTCAATTTCATAACAAGTTTTACTAAAAATATAGCATTATTGATAGCATTAATTTCGCATTAGTTGCCCAAGAACATAATTATAACCGGCAGGGCAAAAATTAGATCATCATCATTTACAAATAGCGCCAAGCGGACAACTTATTGTTAGTGCAAGCTCTCTAAGAACGGAGAACTTTCTCCCATCCCAGCAAACCTGGCCCCAGCATCCAAGGTTTTTGTTTCCCTTCTCGCATTGCTGCACAATGGCATTTATCCGCATTTGAGAGAAACGTAAATGTTGACACAAGTTAAATTAAAGTCGTGTGTCCGAAGTACATGCATTTTTATTAAAAATGTAGCACACCTTAATTGAGTTGTACCTACAGTAAAATATTTATTAAATGACTGTTGCTGGTGCTGTGCTGTAAGCATTAACACACTTTGGGAATATTTGTCTGCTCATTAAGGTAATTTATTAGATTATATAGGGCATGAACATACAGTTTTTAATGGGATGTCATACACGTATCTGCACTTTGGGTTGTAAAATACGGCAGGAGAAAGACGTTGTTCTGCAATAAGGACTTGGAATCACCTGTGAAAACGCCCGCGTTTCCTTCTCACGCTGTCACACCGCGTGTCTGTACGTGTCTATAGAAAAGGAGTCTTAGCCACCTCACAGCGCTCCACAATTCCCTTTTGAAAAACAGCGACCAACAAGGGAACAGATGTGACCGGACTTGAGATTTTATCCGAATGAACAATTTGTGTCATTACTGTGGTCGCCGCTTGTCATCGCTCCCTTCCCTTCCAGCTCCTCTTTCTCAGAAGTTGGTGACAGCCCTCCACTCCTCCACCAGCAACAGCCACTCAACACCACACTCCTCTATTAGTACTTGATGAGTTTGCGGTCGTTTAATTAGACATTCCATTCTCCAAACATATTGTCACGAGAAACAGACTGGAATACATACGACATGGAATGTTTCGCATTTGCCGGCACAACTCAGAAATTCCATGTTTCTTGCAACCTGAGCGTCTTTCGGTGATCTTTTATTGTTTTGTCCTAGTGGAATTCGAAATAGAGTCGGAGGATGCACACAAATGGAATGTGTCTCTCTCTTCATGTTGCTCCTCACAAAGTTTTGTCCATATCAACTCTACTTTTACTCCATTCCAAATACAGTGTTCAATTCATACCAAATAAATTCACGCTATTTCTCTCGAACATGATGGTATGGCAACTTCCAACTACAAACTCCCAACTAAATACTAATACCTATATATTATATAATAATATACCTGTATACAATATCAGATATGTTGTCATAACATATAGCCATGTATACCGTACATTTCTAAACTTTATTATTAGTACATAGTTGTACATCACATATATAGTCACAGTCACAGGCACGTTATTATATTCATTAGAAATGGCGTGGCATTTATTTAATCAAGGAACAAACGGAACAAAAAATGACATTTTAATAAAACAAGATCGTTGTGCTCACTCATTGCTTGCAATAGTGGTTGTATACTTCCAAGTTATAGCTGAGTGAGTGGAAATAAAATGGAGACTATCTCTCTCGGATGAGATGGTGCAATTAAAAAACCTTATTGCAATAATCCCATCCCTAATGAATATTATGAGTTGAGACTAGTGTAGAAGTAGTGGTAATCGTAAGAGAGGGAGCAAACGAAGCAACTCATTCAACTTTCCTCAGTGATACAAAAAACTGACTTAATTTTACATCGCATTCCGTGCTAATAGCCCTTCTGTCTGAAATACATCGGGCTAGTGACTCATAATGAAAGCTTACACAAACTTATTGTGAGTGCAGACATTAGTGCTGGCCATATCACCATAATGCCCTTCCCATCATCCTCTCTTCCCTCGTCCTCAGACGTCTACGTTTGTTTTCCACTATAAATACACCAACACCACGACACTGTCTACTACTACACCAGTCGTTTTGCAGGGTTAGTTGACGATTAGAAAAAATGGAACAATCAACTGAGAATAGAAAATAGCGGGATGGCAGTGGTATGGTGGTAGTATGAACGTAGCATTATATGTAATCGTACGCTATAAATATACAATGCATGCATTTAAGCAGAGAAGGTCAGTGTGTAATCGTATATTACTAATACCCTACTACATATACAAAATGCTACTAAACAACTCCAGTGTGCTACTATTTGTGGAACACACATAATGCACATAGAGACATGGTTTGGTAGAGGGAACATAGGAAAGAAAGATAACTGGGAGTGGAGACGAGAACGTGAGAAAGAATTGGGCAGAGAGAAAAGAAGACACGGAAAAGGAGGCACTGAGCTCAAGCCACTCGCCCTCAACTCTTAACTCACAAGTCACCAACAGAAAAACTTCCCATGAAACTTTTATTTGCTCTTGTACATCCACTATAGAATGCACTATACATGCTAGCCCTACTTTTACAACACATAACACGGACAGTCTTCTATTATATTACTCTTGCTACAACGACTCCTACTTGGACTTATATACACATGGAGGAGCATCATGATGGAATTCCGTATTTGTGTGTGTATGTGTGTGTGTGTGCGGATGGATGGATGTTCATGTGTGGATGCGGACGGGAAACGGAGCGACACTTAGACTAACTGACTTGACTGCATTATTGAGACTGAGACTGAGACGCGACAAGGCAACACAATGCATTAGTTGCTTGCCATTTGCCATCACGCTCATGTTGATGTTGTTTGGGATTTGGTTGGCGGAGTAGTGCGGGTGCAGCCAAAGACGTGTAACGTGGTGGCAGGGCAGTGTGGTGGCCAGAGCCCAATACCAGAGATTGGGAGAGGACAGAAGGAGCAAAGAGTGAGAGAGAGAGAGTTTGAGTATTTGTAGTCAAGTGGAGTGGACGGATGGATGGGCTCTTGTCTGCCCCCGCTCTTCAGTCTCTTCTTCGCTCCCGTCTCAGTCTCCGTCCTGTCTTCTTCGGCCTCGTCTCCACTCCAACACAAACGCCACCAGTCCACAGCTATTTACTCCGAAAGGCATCTCACTCCACGCTACGCTCTCCCTCCTTGCTTTGCCCCACTTTCCCGTTTTCTCTCTCTTTCTCTGTCTTAGCTGGTTCGCCTGTTCTCCCAATCCGCTCTGTGCACTTTGCAGCTCGGCCACTGTCTTAATGGCAGTAAGTCTTTGAGAGTTGGGACGCTCTGCATCTTTCCTCATCCCTATTCTTCACTTGGGAAAAAAGAGGTATTCGTTGTGGAGTACTCGTCGACGTTAATTCCTTGCTATACTTAACTCACGGAGTGTGTATTGTAGCAGTCAGCGTAGATTTTCATTCCGGGCGATTTCTTTCTCCGCCAAATCTTTACAGCACTATATTATTATGGTATATAGTGTTGTTTCGTAGTATTTGTGGTAACTGCATATAGTCTGAACTGTGAGCGCGTGTTTTGTATGTGTGTTTTTAGTGGGAGAGTATTATGGGAGGGATCCATAGTGGTGGAGGAGAATATTAGCTCTAAATGTATATTAGAATGTTCACTTGAGTGTTCATGTCGTCAAGAACAACTAATCCGCCTCAGTTCGCTCCCCTTTTACTATTTCCCGTCATTGCTCCCACTACAATACAATGGTAGTTGTGCTCTGGTCGTGCCACACTTGAATTCCGTATAAATACTTTAAGCCGAGGAATGAACTCACTAGTAATGACATTAACTTTGCAAAAGACATACAACGGTCAGTGTATTCATGATCTATTCCTCAATTCTACTCTTCCTACGGCTTCGGACGCTTCGATTCGGATGCTATTACAACCAGTGCTGCTAAAAGGCATTTCATCACCATACAAAATTTTCAATTCAACTTTCACTCCACTTTATTCAACACTAATGTAACAAAAAGAAATTTACGAGCATAGTTTCCACTATAAAGAAAAAATCCATGGGGTACTTAGAAATAATTTGCAACGCTGATGTAATTATTTTATAGCACATGCTTCGTGTATGCAGCCCTAATAACATTTTATTACATAAAATAGAATTGTAAAGTAGACCAGTCTTGATCTTTTTGTGTGCACAAATTACATTAACATGTTGGGAATGATTCGTGTAATTCTATTTCTAAACTATACTTTGTTTTTGTTTTACTGTGAGTCCTGATTGTAATTGGATTGTTTTGATGATTCTGTTCAGAAGAGATGACATCGATCCCCACCAATCTCTTGTCAATTCTCCATGTATCTTTACAAATGTAGCTCAAGTCTTAAAAATGTACACTGTAATCCTAAGTAATGCCCATAATCTTTCGGTTTAAGTTGTCATTCTGACAAAAACATGATTTCTCATTTGAGTGTGCGAATCATGAACTTAATTCCTACAACAATACAGTTCTTATAAGAACACACAAATACACGGATTCTCTATGTAGGCCGTTTTGGTAGAATACCTACTTGGAATTTTAATCAAAACCATGGTTAGGATTGCAAACTAAGATGATACAGAGTCCTACTGAAACAATCCACGAAAGAGCAACATGTTTTTGAAAGAGAAATGAGCCACTTGGATTTACTACAATAAAATGCAACAAGATTTACCTTCAAAAAATGGCAAACAATTTCTTGATTTTTCTATTTATCTTGAGCTCTTCAGACTATAAACAAAGTTGTGAGATTTCCCTCTTTAATTTAAAGGAAAATAGCTTTTTAATCATCTCTGAACACAATAATTGTAGCGACATAAATCATGCATTTATGTTTTCTAAAACAGCTTAAATTCCTGTAGCCGTTAGATTAATACATTTCCTACCCTGTTTAATTCAAACATCACTTTTTGATGACATAATCTCCCTGGCTGCAAATAAATGAAAAAGTTGTTTGAGTAATTACAATCATGCTGAATTTGTGTAGAGCCGGTGATATATGAATCCAGGAAAATTGGTGGTCCAAGGCTTAAAGTACGATTTAATTGTCAAATTATGTTATATATCTGTATTTATTGTAAATCTTGAACTGCTGATTCAGTTATAGTGTGGGAGCATTATTTCAATGTTTCTCATGCCCATTCATTTATTAATCCAAGCCATTTGTTTTGAATTCCGAGACATTAAGTATGCAGCAGCAATGACATTTTATTATAGATATCTGCCAAAAACGAATAACATTATTATTCTCACAAGATTACTATAGAGCTTTATTCAGATAAAGATTTCTGTACACGTTATGTATGAGACTCTCTGCGAGAATTTTTGTAGTCTGCTTATTATACCGTTATTTGTACAAAAAGGAAAATGCAATGAGCTGGCAAAAGTTACACTAGTAATTGTTCTTTTTTGCATGAGGATGGAGAAAGACATCAAAGAATAAAAAAATAAAATTATGGATAATAGCGACACACACAATGCATAACACAAACACACAAATACATATACATCTCCAAGTAGGTCTCTATTTACACACAAATATATTTATGAGTGTAGCGCATTTGAAATAATATAAGTAAAAGTAAGAAGACCCATAAGATGAGCATGTGGATCGTGAGACCGAAATACTCACAGGATATTGCCTTTTGCTCCCACACAGTATTTGTATAAAGACACAGTGGACTAACGCACGAACGAACGATTGAACAAACGAAACGAGAAAGAGGAATGGCGTACAAAAAACCGAAATCATCAAAAGAATGCAGAAACCTAAGTGAACGTCCTGTGTGTGTGTGTTGTGTGCATGGACTCGTTTGTAATGTAGATAGCAATAACAGTATTTGCCTAGTTGTTTGTTCTCCAAGTATCTGCTTTGGACTTTGTTCCATTATTTCAGTCTCTGATCGCTGCTCCGACCGGACTCTGCCTGGACTTGCACTTGGACTCTGCTGGGGCGTCTCTCTGTCTGTATCTCCGTCCTTCTCCACTTATCCTTATACTTATGATGATTATATTATGAAAGGAAACAAAACACATCGATGATAGCTCTAATGTTAAGCTCCTCTCATTGTCCACTCTTATTACATTATTACTATCTCTCTCCCTCCTTCTCTCTCCACTCAAATTTCCATTATTTCATCCAGCTGCATTTGTTTGGGGCTGAGACGCTGCTTTGTCTCTGGTCTCTACACACGCACAAGTGGAAGCACAACAGAAGCACAAACAGACACAGATACAATCATACAATACAAGCAATAATCGCAGAGCAATATCAATAGGCGCACTTACCTTATGAGCTGTGTGTGTGTATGTGTGTTTGTGTGTGTGTGAGGAGTGCGGTGATTGTTAGTGGTGAAAAAAGAGGAAAAGCATGAGAATGGGATTGTTAGATAAATGGATGTGTGTAGTGTGTGGTGGCTGGTCTGAGAACATCAAAGTCAAAACTATCGTATTCTAGTAATCCTTATGGATCGATGTTAGGAAAAAGGAAAGCCATAGTGTGTGCAATGTTGGTGGAGAAGGTTGTGTGTGCCATGTCGGAAGCGAATCTTCCACCACTACTCCAAAACGACTGGCACACTGCTACAAGAGATATTACATGCATACGTACACACTCGACTAGTTGGATCCACCCGACCACTTCACCACCACCACCACGACTACCACCGCCACGACTCAACTAAAAGTCAGGCACACAAGCCCAGAAAGTATTTTTGTGGATTCTGTATGCATTGTTCGCATTGGTGTAAAAATTTCTTCCCCATTGAATATATGAATTGTAATGAAATGTTCTCGGGCTGCTAAATTGACTTGTGTCGTGTCGAGACTTCCACCCACTTTCTCTGTCTCTTTCTCTCACTCTCGCTCCACGTTCCCATTCATCATACTGCGAATCCTCTGCCCTGTCTCTGTCTCCGTCTCACTCTGACTTTTCTCACTCACTGCGTCTATAGCTCCACTCAAGCTCTCAGGCCCTATACGTCTCCAGACTCTATTCCTCACCAACAGTTAAGACCTACGTATACACACATACGCTTTATAATGTTTGCGAGTAAAAGAGTCGCACACAGTAAGTACCTAAGTAAATACTAAAACTATCTACGTGGAAAAATGGATGGCTGCGACGGGCATTTTTCTCAAAACTACGAGCAGATCTATCTACAAGCAGATTTCCGCGTACTACGACGCCAAAGATATACGTTGTGATAGGTAGCTGCCTATATCAGAACTGTATATCTCACTGCTAAATAATAATATCTGTATTACGGAGCAAAGTTGCACAATGGAAAGGGGAATGGTGACGGCTATGACGAGTGTATTAATACTTTTTCTATCATTGCCAACATGAGCTGAACAGCTCAAAGCTCAAACATGCTTAGAGACACTTATATCTATCGCGTGGAAATATGTGACTGGCGGAATGGGCGGCGAAAGAAAAGACGAAATTTCTTCACCTCCCATGAGCACAAAGCATACATTTACATTTGCACAAAAACTCTCTCTCATTACACAAACAAGAATACGTATTACATTTTATAGGGCCAACTCCGAGCCCACCCGCCTCACTCACCGACGGCAAACACCGTTGGAGCTTTATTCATTTAAACCATGTCACACACCACCACAGTCACACACATACACACGCACACACAAATACAGCTACAACGGTCACAGCCGTTTCCACTTCTCCAGCCACGCTCCTCCACTCCACTCCACTCCATTTCATACAAATTCAAATTCATTGCTTTCCTCCAAGTTCTTTCGCCATCCATTACATTCAATTCCTAAACCGAATCCAAATAACTTACTCACTCACTCCCCCACTGACAATTGTTGGTAATCCGCTTCAGCCAAACTCTGTCCAGCAAACTCAACCTCATTCTCATACACATTCACATAATAATGCATTCCCACTCCCAATACGTGCGTACATACTACATTACATGTACACCTCATGCCTTTATAAGCCTTCATTTGTATACATGCACCTGTCAGTACTACATTATTACACGTACTCCCATCCCAATGAAAAGACATACTACAGTCTTAATCCTTACGTATTTACGTCACGCATGTCATTACTAGCTACAAACTGCCACGTGGAGCAAGACAAAATTTAAATACTATAAAGACTGTAGTAGGCATATAATGTGGCTATCAGAAAATAAGACCAGCTAAGGTATGCGATATCAGAAATATTATTAGGCATAATGTAATAATGGTATTAAGATTTATTGGGGATGAAGTACAAGTTGCTTCTAACTAAGAATTACACTATTTGGGACATACTTAGTGTGTAAATTATACAATGCTCGTGGCATGAAACGTAATATGGCAGACATTTAACATACATATTCTATTAGTAACATGCACGAGAAAATAATCTAATTAAATGAGAGTAAAAAGTGCGAAGGACTGACATAATATTATGCAGATGATTTTAAAATGGTTTAACAGTCGGGTAGTTTGGAATTAAAGGGCAGTTTGTGAGAAATGAGTTGAGTGTGAGTGTGTGAAGTGGAGAGATGGGGAATTGAATAGGACTCTGGGGAAAAATGAAACAGACATGAAATTAGAGTGAAAAAACGTACTAATTTTGCTTGCTTGAAAAATATCGTTGTTTTTGTAGTAGAGAGTGCGGTAGACGAGTGTAGTGTTGTTGCCCAGGAGTTTCCGTTCCCGATTTACAGAGAAAACGGCGTATTTAAAGGCTACCTCGACTGGCGTCGACCTCAACTCCTCTGGAAAGATGCCACCTGGAAGAAAGGAAGAGAGCACATTAAATATTGGCCACAATGTTATTATCTCCTTCTCCTGTGTTTATCCTACGTGCATGGGTCCTGTATGTCTATGCTATGTGTCATATACATTTAATGTTGCACAAGACACCACAATACTCCGCCGCCTCTACCCGGTGCACTATTAGTATTAGTATACGGAGCAGAGTCTGGAGAAAGCACATTCCATGCATTGCTTTGTATTACATTGCATCACACAACTGCGGCAATCAGTTCACATCAAATGTCATTTCGTGTCATCGATCACTGAAGATCACATTATTACAGGAGGCAGTCAGAGTCAGGCAGTTGGGTCTCTCTCTTTACTCCGCTAACCTCGTCCCTTCCCTTTCCCCTCGTCATAAATCACTTCCACCTCGCTACCCAAATCCATTCTTAGCTTATGCTCCGCATTTTACACCCGTCTCACCACCATGTACATGTACATGTACAGCACACGTAGGCTCAACACAGATAATGTATTATTACACACAAACACAAATAGCGACTAATAATAAATAAATACAGGGCATCTCAGCAGCAATGTAATACAAGGTCTTTACATTTAGTGGCTAATTCTGGTGCCTAAACGAGGCTTCCAGCTCCAGCCTTCTACTCCGCTCTTTAAATGCAACAGCAACAAAAAAGAGACAAACAACTTTGGATGAAAGCTGGAGCATGGAGCAGATGCTTTTACAATAATGTTATTGATGCGGTCGCTTCATATTTTATGTTATAGTTGCACTAGTGGCATATAATGCATGCTCTTATGTGCCGCAATTCCACCCGCACTATAGACCAGCACCAGCACCACCACCGCATCACCACGACATCCACCATTTATTCCAACATTCTCCTGTCACAAATATCTCATGCCACGTCAATTCTACCACATGGAACATAAAAATTCGTCTTTTTGGCAGGATGCAATACACCGTGTTTTTGCATCATTTAGAAAGGAACATAAAATAAACGTAACACACAACAGAATGCATAACAATAAATTATAAATAGCAGGGAAATTGTTGTAAAACATCCAACTAAATTACATAAGTATGTAATACACTACTGCATTATCCTGCTAATAAAAGAGTGCAGGATTTTGCAAGAACAAAGAAGGACTGGTGACTCGTATTACTCCTATTAGTATTTTGACTTATGACTTCTTGTAGCGAGGAAAGCTTTTTTCGGACGTGACGAACGTGGTGTTGGGTGAGTTTGGGAAGCTAATGACATGGTGCAAAGTACAAATAAGTAATATTATACCTCGCTGCATTTATTTGTCGGTGGATATTTGTTAGGAGGATTGTTGTGGATGTTGGAAGAGGATAATAATAATGCGAGAGAGTGTAATATTTTGTTGTGTTTTGGTAGCTGGAGATATTTGATTGCTATGTAGTTGGCAGTGGATGGCAGACAGAGGCACGTCAGAATTGTGAGAACCCTCGATAATGTTATCTGTGCAGGCAATCAAGTGGTAATAGACGTAGGTAGTAGGTAGGGAATAGGTGGGTGTTGCATAAGTGGGCTAGGTATACTTTCAACATTCCACGACACGACATGCCACAAAATGAAAGTTGGCAGCAAGTGAAATCTGTACGTGGCAGCATAGTTAGAAAAAGTAATTCCACACTGTAAGTCAGGAATTCCAAATCAGCACGAATCTCCTGGGGCTCTCCAGTTTCACATTATTAGCGAACAAACGTTCATGGCAGCCTCATTTTGTTATGCAAATTATCAATTTGTATAATGTGCTCAGTAATAGCAACGAGAAAACTCTGCATGCGAGTTAAATGTTATTATCAGCTATTTACAGCCTATAAGGTTATAGATACGGCTTGATCAATCACTAACAAAACCATATTTAGAGCACACACCCTTCGTCTCAGTCCCCGCAGAGTACCTCAACATTGCTCACTATGGAATGCTCGCAAATTAATTATTTCACAAATACTTCATGTAAACTATTTGCAATTTCTATTTGTTTTGCACACATTAGTTTTTCATTTAATTTTAAAATAGCAGAAATGCAAATAATTTTTTATGTGACTGTATATGATGATGAAGTGCGGATAAAACGCACCAATAAATATTTGTCTCGTGTGAACTATTGCTGTTTTAAGTAAGTGTGAGATCTTTCTGAGCGCTATTCTGGTTAAATTGATGCTGTGCCCGAGAAAATGGACTGGGATTAGAATAAGAATAAGTTGCTGACTGTTATTTTAGTAAATGTCTGGAAATTGGGATAAGTGGAAGAGCGTATAAAGGGAGAGGGAAAATGATGATAATGCAGGAAGTTGTCGGAAGGAATGGAAAAACACTAAACAGGAAGTGGAGGTGACGTTGCTATTTGCATTGTACTGACACTACCCACATTCAACATTGTTTGGAACATGGAATTGTTTTCCACTCTGTACTCCACAACAAAGCGTTGACTCTCGTGGAAATTTCCTTTTCCGGCTCTTTTCGGACTTTCAGTCTTTGTCTGTGTCTGGCTCTCTTTTTATCTCCTCGTCAACTCTCCGTATTTATTGATTCCTGTTTTCTATTAGAACAACTGGAGAAAGTCAGGAAGTAGCACTTGTGCGTCGTTTCCGAAGATAGCTACTCATTTTCTTTATTTCATCCACCAATCCATCAGACAATAAAGTCCCAAGTGCTTAATGATTCCACCAACTTCTTTCCTCCATTTCACTCCCGCTTTTTCATAATTCCTCCTCATCAGCAAATTCACCATCCGCCATTCAACAAACTCAACTCTCAATGTAATGTAACGTTAATAATTCAACAATAAAAAACCGTACAAAGTCAAGACGAGACACTCATTCATGAAAACTGGTCATGAATAATGACTGGGAGCATTACTAGTAATATCTTTTTTATGACTCCATGTGGTTATTAACAATACTACACAACAGAACCTTAGTTCAGTAGCTGAACATAATAAAATATACTTATTTAATACTCGCGCTCATTTCTTTACAAATTAGTGCATGGCTTTTTGACAACGCTATAAAATAACGAAAAATTAAAAAAATACTAACCATGTCTGCTTTTTTATCACCAAGTCTTTTAATCGTATATAGTCAGTTATTATCTCTGCTTAGTATTACAGTATTATTTATTATCCCATCCACTGATAATACGTAACTTTTTTTCGACTAAAATCTTGCAAAGGAGAACTGTAAAGGAAGCGACCGTAAATTCTTCAAAGGAATTCCGTCGTTTCAATGATACATAATATAAAGAGACTATAAATAATAAATCAGAACAATGTGATACATCCAATATGATAAGTTTTCTTTGCCATTCACGGTAAAATGATACAAACTATTCATATCATGCAATTTATTGTTTATGCAAGACAATCTTTTTATTTTGTCGTTACAATTTTGAAACTGTGAGGTTTTTCTCGACCAGTGTTTTGGGATGAGTAAAGTAAAGTTGATATCTAATTAAGTCGTCATCATCTGCACAGAGTTTAATTTTCCGGCAGAGCTTTCAACAATATAACGAGCCGGGCATTTATTATTAATTAAGTACGCTGTTTATACATGTGCTTTTGTATTCATAAAATCAAACTTCTTGTAAACAATTAGCTTTCTGCGTGCAAATTGTAAATAATGCAGGGCAAGTGGGTTGTTTGGACGGAGTATTAAAATTACAAGGGCCTTATTAGCTATTGTTAAGTGGTTCACTAATTGGCCCAAGTGGTTATAGGCATTTATAAGCAGAGGCGGAAGAAAAGTTGTAAGTACATTATAAAATCTGTTTTGAAGACAAAGCCCGTAGTGCGAGTTGAGTGGAAGGTAGACAGACACAGCAAGCGTAGAGTATTTATAAGTACACGTAGTAATAGATAAGGACAAAAGCGGTTTGCTGAGCCAGAGATTCAAACCCTTCAAACATATTACGCAAGAAGATAAAGAAAGTTTTTTCCTAGTTTTACCTCCTTGTCTTTTTTCATACTTACGTGCTCCTCTGCACACTTATACTTTATAAAGTAGCTGGGTAAGTACACTGAGGTATTTTACGAGCAGCTACTAAAATATTTCAAAGCAGCCTTCTTGGCACATGGCGAGTGACATGACAATGTAGAGTGAGTTTGGCTCAAGTGACTCTCACTTGCCATCTTACTACAAGTAACTCTAGTAACTGATCAAGTGGACGAGATACGGATGACAAAGAAGGCTAACATGACATGCGACTATACACACTCCGTCTCTTTTCTTCCCTTCCTCTACACACACAGGCGACACACACTCGTGCACGTACATGTACACATGCAACACACAGGCCAACAGAAAAGAACAATAGCCAACCAAGAGGGAGCGGACGGACGCATAAAATAATGGACGACTGTAGAAAAAGGGCGAAAAGAAAACAAGACGGAAAAGACGGGTCGTGAGCCAGGAAAGGACTTTGGGGAAATATAGATATTCGGGTAGAAGAAAATGGACGAGGACGGCACAGGAAGAGTAGGAGGGAATTGAATAGTTTTGTTGTGTAGAGAGTAGGAGGAATATTGTGTGGCGGTGCATATTGGTGGTGGTGGTGTGGTGGCCACCGTCCTGTTCGAGTGAGTCAGTCAGTCAGTGAGCCAGAGAGCCTGGCTCTTTCATTGCTCCCTCCACTCCGTCCTCATTCATCTTCTTCGCCCCACAGAAATTGGCAAAAGCTCAACGTGGCGAGGCGAGACGAGACGAAGCCGTCAGACAATACACACGATACCAATGCAATGACACGGCGGCTACTACCAACCACCAACGCTGCCTCGAACAACTGACACCACCACCGTCCTATTTCTAAAGCACTGCACACAAAACACAAGTCCATAGTCCATAGTCCATAGTCCCTCCTTGTGCCTTGCTACATGCATCCACTTCACTTCCAAAACCGTTTCTCTCTCAAACCAAAACCAACTCAGTCGTGAGGCAAGGCGAAAGTTCACTACTGAAGATCCTCTCAATTGTCAGTTGCCTTTCTTCTTTTCCAATTGCATCTATATCACATCCCAGTCTGGGTCTGGGCTCCACATAGTGCCCGTCCTGTAGTCCATACTACACACTCGCCAATTGCCAATGAACCGAATTCTATATACTGACATTTTATTATATGCCTCGCTATATTGTATATTATACTTTGGAGACATCCTTTCTTTTGTACAAGAATGCTAGACATAGATACATTGCATTGCTACACACACAAAACATGCGCTATAGAGCTATTGGAGAAAGAGATGTATAGCTACTAGTAGGTTTCGAGAGATAGGACTGCATGGGTATTTGGGTATGTGTAGGGATAGACTTGGGCAGAAAAGAGTGTCCACCACTTACAGCTACAACAAGTAAGGAGACAGACGGACGCACATATAGGAAGTTGCACACTTGACTGATTTAGTAGATGGGATCATTATCTGGGTGGCGGTTAGTTGTAAAGAGCTCGTGGCTAATCCACACAATGCAGACCATCAATAACTATAAGACTCATTGCCCGTGAGTGTGTGCGTCTATATTCATCACAACAATCCACGCTCTCATCATCCGACAGTCCATTGAGAGCCATTCGACCAACTAAATTGACTCCTTCCTTCAATGCTTTATTCACACCAGGCCAACAACGAAAGGCAATGATCATCTCTTCACTCTATTACTATCATTCCCATAAATACAACTTCATTTCATCTCCTCATAAAATAACACCATCAAACAACCACCGCTATCTACAACATCTACACTTATACAAAGCGATGTGTGCTCTCATTCAATTTGCCGCAATTATTAATTCTCCCTCCAAACCACGTCTTATGAGTAGACACGCCTATATCTCCCAAAGAACAAACCACTAAATATCAAGATGCTTGTTACATAAAAGTAACTGGGTGCTTTGCAAAAACATTTTTGTAGTAGGGTTGTAACACCAGTGTTGTTGTTCCTCATCAGAAATGACGTAATTAATGGTATCGTCAGAGAATCCCTATCCAATATTATTAGAGCATTAATTAATTTCATTCTGGAGATGTAAGCAGGGATCATTTAGGCGCACAATGCCCCAATTTGTACAAAAGCTTTCCTTTAAGCCATTCGAAGCACAAAACGAAGAGAGCAATTTGAAACACAAGAATACTTTGCTAGGAGCTGAATGGTTGACAATTAGGAATGTAATTTAGTGTAATTCTTGTGTCATATATTTAAAGAGATAGTAAGAGGAGTAGTTGGCGGCTGAGAGACAGAGCCTTAGATACCGCCTTAGATACAAGGAGAGGTTGGCTCTACGTATAAGTTGAAAGTATAGTTGAAAGTAGGTAGAAAATGCACGTATAAGAATCAGAGTTCAATGTTCAAATAAATAAAGAGGCTAGACATAATAAATGGTGGTAGTAGTATAGTGAATTAAAGATGGGGATCCAGCAGAGCTCAGAGTACAGTTGTAAATGAAGCTGCATATTTAGCAGTGTATTTATGTCAATCGTGCTTGAAGAGAGAGAATGTATTTAGAGACAGAGAAAGAGCGGAGAGCGAAAGTTGGTAAAATACACAAGGGGAAATATAGACAAGACAAAAAGCGGGCTTTGGTTATTGTTACTGTGTGTGTCTGTGCAGACGGCGAATGAAAAGGAAAGTGATAGAGAAAGTCAAGTAATTTCTGTGAAATAAAGCGTCTGCATGAGCAAGTAGAAATGAATTAGAGGCAAAAGAGAAGGCTGAGCAAGTGAAGAGCCAATTCTGTCAAATGACATGATGTAATGTAATGGATAATGGAGGAGGGATTGTGCACACGAAAAAATACATGTGAGATATGTAACACACATACACATAAGATATAATGCATGCATTCACACACACAAACACACAGGCCTTACAAGAGGAGTAAAAGTAACAGCAAGAGAGACAGGACGAGAAAGCTTTGGCAGCTTATAGGTGGCTGGGAAATCCGCAAAGTTGAAAGCTTTCCACCAGATACATACAACATGGAAATATTTGGGAAAATATTGGGAGCTATTAGAAGAAAAAAGAGAGCGCTGTGCTTAATCCTTTTAATTCACTCGCCCTCTCACTCACTCATTCTCTTTTATGGGGCTCCCTATTTCACAAAAGTTTGACATTTTCATAATATTATTACTTGCTTCCCAATGCCACCAGACGCTCGCCCTCCTCGCCCTTCGTCGAAACCAAAGTGCAAAACCTGCGATTTCCCTCCAATCTCCGTTTAATGTCCAATATGTCGAATACCAACTCAAATACAATCTAATGAAATCAACTGTTGTGTTATGCCAAACAGTGCTACTACAATCTTACACCAAACAACACCATTACTCGCACAATATATATCCTTACTAGGACTGACATTATGTAGATGTCTATACGTAGTTGTACATCAGCCGTAAATGCACTATGACAATAATGTATGAATCGAAACATGAATATATCCGTGTGTACACATAACACAGGATTGGTTTAGTTCTCAAAGGAACTGAAGGAAATAAGCTGACTAGAGTACACACAAATACAACAATTCATCCTAAAGTTGGAGCAGAGCACATACGTATGTAAGACCAAGGGTACGTGGCAGCCATACACAAAACACAAGCAAAGAAAGCAGAAACTGTGTAGCAAAAAGAAAGAGAAACAGAAAAAGCGAGAAAGAAGAAGTCGACTGCTACGGCTTGACTTTGCTTTGGGTCGGGTGGGGGAGTCTGAATGGAATTGGATGTTTCATGCCAGCTCCTCTCCTACTACCACCACTACTCCAAATACTACTAACATTAATACTACTAGAAATACATAGAAGACCTGCTCATTGTATTTTTATCGCTATTTGTCTGCCTTCTCGGTTCTTGTTGTGTTTTGTTAGATCTGAGTTTGTATGTGTGAGAGACAGAGAGAGAGAGAGCGTGTCAGGGGTAGGGAAAGAAGTGTAAAGAGTACAGAGTCACAAAGCAGCTCAGAAAACTAAAGAAGACACAAAAGGAAAGGATCTTCCAGAGATTTTTTTCTGTTGCGTCGTGTTGTGAGACTTTGGCCGATGGAATTGTGGATGGGAAAACAAGACGAAGGAAGGAAGGCAATATTATTGCTAATACCAGGAACAAAGTAGGAGAGTGAGAGTGTGTGAGGAAGGACTAGAGAGGAAGATGATATAAGTATTTACTGCCACCATTATCCCGTGTTGTATTTGTATCAATCTGCAGGAGTGTATGTGCATGGCTTGAGTGTACAAATATCGAGAGTAATATTGCGTGGACGTTACGGTTAAAGAGAGTCAAAGAAAGACAAAGAATGAGTAGTGGTGGCAGGAGAAGGGAAGAGGGAGTCAGTCAAGAAAGTCAAGTCAAGTCATTCCGTGTTGGTACATTGTGAATAGTGGCGGAGACCGGAGTCGCACCCATATACAGATATTTATAAATAGGAGTTGGAGTATATTACTATTAGTTGCTGGTTGTGTGTGTTGTGTTGTACATGCACAGAGCCAGAGCACATAAATACATACAGATGACGATATAGAATGGGATGAGGATAGAATAGAGAAAGTTATTTGCTCAAGGCTCAAGCCTCAAGGTACACGAACCAATTGGACCGTGTGAACAGTATCAAACTTTATTGTCTGCCATTCCGGAAAAACATTTTTTCACTGAGAGCCGACGAAGACGAGGAAGGAGTACTCTGTACAATGTATCTGTACACGATAATATACTAGAGACGAAGAAGAAGTCGGGTAGGGGAAATCGGAACAGTAGCGAACACTACACTCTTTCATCATCATACTACAACTACACTTCCCGGAGGATGTAACTTTTCAAAATCTCTCCACGTCTTAAAATCAACTGAGTGAGTCACTGAGCTCCAGCCACAGCAAAGCACCACATACTTTTACACTCCTCAGTTCACGGCACGGCACTCAACAACAGAACAGCCAACAACTTCTTCCTATACATAAATACTACCAGAACCACCACTACCATCCACGTACGTATAATATAATATAACAAATATCTCGCTATCACTGCACTCGCAAAAGCAGCATCATATCCACAACGTCTCCTGCTCAGAAACCAAGTACTACAGCCACCACTACTTGGAACACACAGAAAGTGAACTAAAGAGAAAAGAGAAAAGAGGGAAAAGAGAAAAGAGGGAAAAGAGAAAAGAGGGTAAAGAGAAAAAGCTATTCAGGACTAAGACTACTGTCGTGGTGGTACACAGAAGTGTAGTAGTCGAAGAAATGACTTGACTGCGTTATACATGGTCGAGTCAGTCAGTCAGAACTCACAACAACACAACTTACTAGTACACAAAGTAACTCTCATCGACTTTCCCGAGAAACGCTACGCCAAAAACACAGTCGCCGAACAGAGACATAACAAAAGTGAAAAGAAAATCAAAGGAAGGCTGAAAGGGGAATGGAGAGAGAAAAGACGACGAAAGGACGACGACGGACTTAGTGCATCAAGACAGTCGTGGCGGCACACGAGACTCTCGACTGACTCGACACGTCCACTGGGGACATGTTTAACACGCTCTTATATGAACTGCTGACTTGTCCACTTACTATCCATTAATAATCTTCCACACTCCTAATACCATATCTCTGCCACTACTGCCATTACTACAACTACACCCTCTCACAAATACATGTTTTCTCCAGTCCACCCGGTATTATGTATTCTCCCTATTACACGACACATAGTATTCCATCTCTCACACATGCTATGTATTCTCCCTATGACAATGTATTCCATCTCTCACACATACTATGTGTTCTCCAGATTACACAGTGTATGTACTCTACCTCTCCCTCATACTATGTATTCCCACTCTGACAGACTATGTATTCTTCCTTTGACATTACTATACTAGAAAAAGTACCCGCTACGCACGTTTTGTTAAATTATTTGTGCAAACAACAAACCAAGTCTAGTCAGTAACAGTTGATCCTAGCAAGATTCACTTCCGTAACCTATAGAATTTGTTAAAAGAAAAAAATTATTTACATAATATTATTTTTCTAGGGCTGAACATTATTATTACATAAAATCTATGTTGTCATTGTTCAGCTTTAGAAAAAATCACTAGGATCAACTATTATTGCAGCAAGACTTTGTTTGTTGTTTGCATTGATAATTTAACAATACCCGCGTAGCGGGTTCTTTTTTCTAGTTGTTTATATTAAGAAAGTTTATATTGAAATTCGAGTTAAATCTAAAAACATTGAATTAATTCGAAAAACTTGTAATCAATTCAAAAAGTCCATTTGAATTCAGAAAGTTTGTTGGAATTCAAAAAACCTTATTGAATTCGAAAAAGCTCATTGAATTCGAAAAAGCTCATTGAATTCGAAAAAGCTCATTGAATTCGAAAAAGCTCATTGAATTCGAAAAAGCTCA
>JAQFYB010000031.1:0-106899 GCA_034694085.1 Pogonognathellus longicornis
TGATGCTATAAATAGAGAGAGGTTACTTTTAGAAAGGAAAGCTATAAATAGAGGGAGGGGGAGGGTAGAAATAGATAAAATGTAGTAAAAAATTTTGAGGTGCTCAGCAGAGCTGCTCTTTCTTGATAGAGGTTTTTTCTGAATTCTCTATCTCTCGCTGTTACTCATAATTAATTAATTAATTCAATCCATCGCTCTCTGCCGCTGTTTATTCCTTATGGAAGCGTGAGGAATAAAAAAGTGCCACTCATTATTAATTAAGAACTACTATCCGCAAAATACTTGGTTTCTTCCTGTTCAACTTTATGTTATTTTATATCATTTTATGATTTATGTTTGCTATTTACAAAATGTATTTACAATTTGTACTGGGTTGTATTGAGCTGTTTGGCTGAGCTAATAATTACCTTAATCTACATTTGTTTAAGTTACTTTTCAGTTATTACTTTATAATATTTATCATTGTCTATTATAGTGTTTCCCTATTATTTTCCCCAAATATTATATTCCCTTTCCTATACTATATCCATATTGTCACAATCGTTTACCCGCCTTTATCCCAGCCTGTTACTCATCGCAAGCAATAATTTATTTCTCTCGCTATCACCGCCATCTCTAAAGATAAGTAAACGGTGTCCAATGAATTATTTTATTATGTTTATAATCATGATATATGGCGTAATGTAAAAAAGATGAAAATAATGAGACCCGCAGTGATCTACGTTGGAAGTACAGCTTTCAATGTGTTTATAATAAGTTTTCTATTTGAATTCAGAGTAAAAGAGGTCCTCGTTCCGGCGAATTACTTAAATTGGCCGAGGAGCCAAAACAGGTTAGAATCTTAAATCTACCGTTCCACATTGATATGAGCAAATTACATTTATAGAATTAAGCAATCGCAATGATACGCTCTTGCAGATACAGAGATACGTATTATTTAAGCATACTTTATGCGATGCAAATGAAACAAGTATTAAATCTTTGTTTTGTCTCTGCGTAAATGTACAAAAATGTCAGTTACTAGTGTCTTTTATGCAAGCACACACGAATGAAAAATGTGGCTTATTATACTGTACTGTGGAATTTTCATGTGATATTATGTATCAACAAAAAGTGTAGTTGCAATAATTTTGAAATGTCAATTTTCAAAGTAGCTCTCGCAAATTAGATCTATCGCAATGTTTTATGTCGACCGCTACCAATTTTTGTCTTGTCTTTGCCCGACTTCAAAAAAATCACGAATTTTCATAGCTGGATGGATCTTTATGGGTTCGATCAAACTTTATTACAAAATACAATTCATGGAAGCTTTCAATTTTGAATTTTTCGGAGAACCGTTTAGTCTCTATAGAAAACAGACCTCCATCCTTTTTACCGATCAGGCCGATAACAAAAATTTTGACATTCGCAATGTTTCACTGAGCTCACGAGCTCCGATTTTTTAAAAATGTTCTCCTCGATAATTTATGAGGAACTACGTAGTATATTTTAATGCAGCATTTAATACTGATGCATTCTTTGTTCACTTTTATGGCAATTTATTACTTCTCAAATCTTTCAACAGAAGCTTTTACGGAACTCTTTGCATAGAAAATAATAATATTTTCCCAAGTTCCAATTTCAAGACTCTGTACAGTGTCAAAATTTTAAGGCCAAACATTTTGTTTTTATTTTACATTTTATTTTTTCGACATATTTTTCCGTTTTTTGGAAACCCTATCTATTTTGTTTGTCGTTAGTTTATTCATTTCAAAGCTGCTTTCTATGTTCGTTTTCTGTCCGTTTTAATTAGTAGTTTATTGAGTATTCTCTTCTTCTTTGAACTTTCTCATTTTCGTGTGGTGGTCAGTGAAGGTGATTGCCAGATTTTATGTAAAAATGTAATAATTATTGTCGCGCCACAAGTTGCACTAGGTATGCTAAAATTTTAATATAAACTGACGATTTGCCTGTAGTAATTAGGAATACTGTAATCTTCAAGACCAATCATTTATAGTTTGTTTGTGTCTTGTGTTTACATAGACCTAAAGTATTTTCTTAGTGAGCACAGCAATATAAATAGTGAGTAGGCATGAACTGCAATTAAATAAATAAAACACAACGAAATTTGAATAGTCAGACTCCTTGTTAAGTACAGCAGTGGAGGAGCAATTTTTGTATAGATCTGCAGCTTTTGAAGAATTTTTTGGCCAATGGAATGATATACTATGCATAAAATAACGACCGTATTTGCTGCAGTAGGATTTTCAATATGTGACCCTGATGACGTATTCTGAATCTGAACTTAAGCAGCTAAGCAAATTATCAACAGATTTTTTTAATTAAAAAAGCTGAACACATTTTTCGTGCTCTTGGCCGAAAATTCACATGCATCATTTTGAAATATTTTTGACAACTGTGGAGGTTTTTATTTTTCCTATTAACGACTTTTGCCATAGGTACCTTGCTTTCACACATCTTGGAAGCTTCGCTCAACCAGTAAACCTTCATAATTTCCTATTTTCTTTGCAGTATCATTTATATTTTTGTTGGCGGATATTTTTTCGATTTTACTCCTCATCGTTTATTTGCTTTCAGACAAGCTATTGTTTTTGATGCTATACTCTGAAAGAAAGCTTCCGCTTTAACAAAACTGCGTTTTTTCAATACAATCTGAATAAGATAACTTTTGAATTTCCACCATTGCATGCGAAATAAATTTATTGACCGATTGCTGCGTTTTTTGCACATGTGCACTTTGTATTCAGCGCTTCACCATTTATTTTTGCATAGCGTGGATTATTTATGTAGCGATTCGTCCGTACACTTGTACTTGCTTATTATTATTCGTTATTATTATTATTTACGTTTCGTCACGTCCATTTAGTTTTTGTCGTACTTGTAATTTCATTATTCATCATTCATCTTTGTTTTGACATTATTTCATTTTATGTTACGTTCTGTTCAGTTGTCGCTAAATTATTATTTTTTCAGATTGACACTTCTTTTATTGCTATCACGTTGTTATCATTATTGTCCTTTACTTCAATCCCCTTATTTCATTATGTACTTATAAACTGCAATTTTTAAGATTTAAAAATTCAAGAAGTGTCAACTGAACGCATACATGTTAGTCAATGTTGTTTTAATACCTTGTAAAACAAACTGCACCACCTAACATTATTTGCATTACAATATATCTGGCACATTATATGTTATTTAATGTCATTTGTAATCGGGATACAATGTTCTAACGTTTCTATGTGCGTAATATATAGCGGCGACGACCAAGTACCGAGGTACGAAGACCAAGTGTTGCAGACTTGGCTCAGCTCATTGACAAGCCGTCTACTCCTCTGAAGGCCCTAGGAGATCCTGGACCTCCAATAGTAGAAGCCCAAGAAAGTTACTCTGCAGTTGAAGGTACGCAACAACAAAAATTTCCAACTACTTAAATGTACTACTCCAAATATTTTTTACAAGCCAAAGTAATTAATCCTTTTGCTTGGGGGAATAGATGAAACATCTTACATCTCTGTCACGGTGGAAGGCAACCCCGCCCCCACCTTCAAGTTTTACAAGGTAACAAAATTATGAAAATTTAATATACGTACTGTAATAAAAAACCCATAATATTGTCATTTGTAAAAGTAAGCATTCATTTAAAAAAATCTCAGGGAGTATCTGAAATCATGGAAGGAGGTCGTTATAAATTCCATACGGATAGCGAAACCAATACTCTTACACTTTGCATTCGAAAAATCAAACCGAACGATGAAGGAAAATATAAAGTTATCGTGAGCAATTGTCATGGAGAGGACTCCGCAGAACTCACACTCTTTGTCTCTGGTAATATATTTTGTTGATTTTTAATTAATGCGTGCTGTCACTAGCATATAAATAAACGATCAGTATAAGAAAAGTTTTTATTGGAGAAAAATGAGTAATTTGAAATGAATTTCAGATGCCAGTGGTATGGACTTCCGTACCATGTTGAAGAAGAGAAAGTATGCCAAATGGGGAAAGCAGGAAGAGGATCCCAACTGGGGAGATCTAAAAGAAACACCGAAAGATGACAAACCTAAACTCAAACACATTGAGAGGGTAAGGTGTCATAATTCAAAGTTGATAGAAATGCAAGATTATGAACACATTAAGAATGTGAGGCAGGCTGTAAAACTATATACTGTTGTAGGTTTAGGAATTATAGCGTTAAAAGATTTAGTGTTACCACTCCATTTAGACAACAAAAAGGAACCAAAAACTCTTGAGCGAGTAAATTTACGTGTTTAGTGTATATGACAACTTTTGAAAAATTTCAATTGCCTCTTCATGTTACTGTCTCTTTATCAACACTATTTTTACGACTTTCTTCTATACAATCTGTCTGTAGTAGAGTAATAGACTCGGTCTTTGACTTACTAACATTTTCCGTATTTCAGCATTATTTCCTTAATGAAAACTAATTACTATATGACTACTTTAAAGCAGCGGGAAACAGTTGCAGGTAAACTTGTCAAGATATTCTTAAAAGTATTAGTAATGTAATTATTATGATAGTGTTAATTAGATTTAAGTACTGTTATTAAAATATATACGAATCCTTGCCTAGGTTCCTAGCTGTCAAGTGTTAAGCATTTTACCTTTATTAGAGCTGTTTAATAATTTTCATGAAAATGGTGCTCATGGTACAGAAATTTAGTGGTGGTCCCGCACCGTCAGGGTTGTCAGGGATATTTGAGGATGAATCTCATGAATTTATCAGTGTCAAAGTAGAGGGACAAGAAATGTGTAAGATTCCGTGCTCCGTAAAAGAGGGAACCCAGTGGAATTGGCTCAAGGTACACTTCATACCAATATTTCCAGAATTTGTATCAATCAATATTCCCTGTACGATTTTATTTCGCTGCGTTAGTTTTTCTCATTATTTTGGGTTTCTTTTATTGAGCCAGTAGAATGGTAACCCTTTTTCCACTGCTACCATTTCTTGTACCGTTAGCCGAATCGGAGTCTAAATTTTAAATTGAAATTAATTGTTTTGTTATGTATAATGCATACAATATTATTTAAATGATAGGAAATTATTGGTCTCCCAATTAAATTAATTTTTGCTGCTGGGTTGAAATTTTTGATACAGCCAGAGCCGCACAACTAGTTTGGTGTCACGTCCTTTAGTTCCATGTACTTTACTCAAAATCATGAACCTAGGCAAGGATTTCCCATGATATACTATTAACATTTTACGTCATTGTTATAGTCACTATATACGTATGGTTTTTCCATGCAGCAAATTATTTAAGCTACAGACATTTATAACATCTGTTGACTCCATATGACATTGTGTTAGAAACGGATGACCTTCTAGTCGTGTATTGTTACTGACACTTTAAAATATGATAAGGTGATACATTATTTCATTCCACAGTTTTTTATCAATTCCCATTTTCCATTCGCCGCTTATTGGCATCACAGATTTCTTAAGACGTCTCAAATCTCTTTTGGCCTACCTTTTTCGGTATGGTTGAAGCGTGAATGTTGTAAGCTTTGGAAACCACCGCATAAGACCTCTGGTATCTCTTAAATCATTTTAGAAATGCGAGGTTTGTCATCGTAACCACTACATAATATTTACATATACATTTTCACTCTAGCTTTTTACTAGTATGGTACATCATACTGGAAAGTCTTTCCTCACTACTTAATTTATCTTTTTTCAACATTTTTCATTTTTGGTTTAGCTGTTCTGAAAACCCCGAAAATAATTTTTGGGAGACTCAATATTTATTTTATTTCTGTCTGACTCCAAATTGTGCTAACAATCCCAAACAATAATCTTTAGTTGACCTATCCAGGCTTCTTATTTTTTTGTTTATTTTATTTGCTGATGTTGAGATTCTGCTTCTTAATGTTTCTTTTCATTTCAAATGACAAATATAATATTTCATCGGCGTACTCTTTATGCTTCTTTGTTCTTCGTCGACTATCATACAGGATATTCTTCAAATCAAGAGGAGGCCATCGCTACCAGAGATTATTCCTGATTGGCCAATTTTACTTGCCGTGGAAAAAATGAGAATGGAAGCAGAAAAATTTCGACCCATTTACAAATTAGTAAATTCATCTATATCAATTTATTTCCCCCCACCGACCTGCCGATTTATCCTGGTTAAATCGCATAATTGTTATAACCCATCGTCCGCTTAGAAATCATTCAATATTCCCCATTTTTGACCCCTGATTGCTCAATATTGCATTAATGCACGCCCTTGAATTGAAAATTTCCCCTGTTTATCCTAAAGTTGTAAAACTGTTTTGAAGAATATTCAGCATGTTATGATTAATTTCAGTACTAAAGCATGTATTAGTATTATTTGTACTTGTAAGCACCCTAACAGGAAAACTCAGATTGAAAACCAGTACTGATTTCATCTTACTTAATTTTAGCCTAATATTTTGAGAATTATTTATATGTTACGTACGAGAGATTGAATGTATGAATAAATGGGTTCCGCATTTAATGCTTTTTTGCTCAACTTCAATGATAAAAAATGGAAGAAAACGTCTCTAAATTTCAACAATGTTTACTTCACGCATCTTTTGAATTTTTGTAGTCATTTTTGAAGCCGATAGGGTAAAGATGTGTTTTTTAGTTTGACTCTTTAGTCTGTACTGTATTCTGTATACCTTAGAAGAACTGGTGTATAAATAGGAAACCTAAAAGTTTCCTTTAGAAATTTTGTGCCAACTTATTTTGATACGTACAGTAACGTTGTAGTAGTCCGTAGTTGTTTTGCTGTGTTGATAGTTCTGTGTTTTAGATGATGATGAATTGGATGGATGGATGGAATTATGGATTTTTTATAACAGCCAGGGGACAGACCTTCTTCACGAAGACCCTCGTTGGCGGACCTTATCCCAGATTGGCCTACTCTTCACCATTTTACCAAAGAGGAGGTTGGAGTTTCACCGATCTCTTCTCTTGTACTATCTGTCCCTATCTCTTTCTATAATCCTAACCAATGTTTTCACCAACGTTTTAACTTTTAAGTCGTCATTTTTGAGCTCAGCAAATTCATTATCACAAATTCAAAACCTTCAAATTCAAAGCTGCTCAAAAAGAGGATTTAAACAACTTTTTATTTATTTTTTATTCTCGTGATTTTTTCTTTAAGGCAGTATTATAGTCTTTGTATGAACGTAATTGCTACCTTTTAGCACGGGCAATTCCATTTTTGACTTCACTGCACAAATTTGAATTATTTTAATCTACCCGGATGAAAATGAAACTCCAGGCAAGCTCCACCCTCCTCCGTCATAAACAACGTAATCATTGTTACGCTGCTGAAACAAACTTCTGATATATGCATAATATTTTATTATCTTCTTATTCACTTTCATCTTTCAAGGATTGTCTTGATTTTTTTTCTTCTTTTAACTGACCACTATTATTTCTATTCTACTGGCAATTTTTCAGCTATCACAATTCTATTTCTGTTCATCACTAATTGCTGCTACAAATGACTTATACTGAATAATAATGAATTATAATTAATTGACAATTTTATACTGCGTTTTTCTGTAAGGCAACAATGTTTTTCTTATAAAACATTTACACAATACCAAGACACCAACGTACTTATACTACATCTATGTACGTCTAAATGAACATTGTTTACATGTTCAATAAAATAAGCAATGTGAATTGTGCGAACAAAGATCTGCAAGACAATGATCTCACTGTTCAGTGTTTGTAGATTGACCAAGCCCGTGCATAAGGTGCTCTTACTTTCAAACGATGACTGTCGCCTGCAATCACTTTAGTATTATGTACACTCCGCATGACGCTTTCTTTGTTTGTAATTCGGTTAACTCCATCTTCTGATAATGAGTGCTACATTCCCATACTAATTGCACGATTGTAATTTTTATTTCAATAATGTCCATTCTGTCCATACATGTAATATAACACTATTATGTACTGACATAATTCGTCAAATCTACTATATAGCTTTAGTGTAAAATAATATTCTTTAATGAATTTAATACTTTAGGTAAAGTGATACAGACCCAATTGATATTTTGAATTTAGATGTTAAATCATATATTTTAAATGATTTAATAACTAAATCAAATATAAGTACCTGGTGTATTAATTTCGCATTATATCGAATTTTTCGAAGTGTTTTAAGTTTAGTTTTTTTACTTAATAGATGATCATTGTACTATTCAAACCATTATTGTCTGCAAAAATCGACGTAAAGTTTTACTTTATGCAGTTAGAAATTTAAACTTTAGCTTCATTGTGGATAAATTCACGTTACGATTAGTAGCGCTGCTAATGCAAAATGGGAGATTTTTTCCTGTTAATTGAACAGTACAATATAAATATTATTTACACATCTATATATTATATTAAATGCAGGTGTTGCAGATAAAGCTAAACTAAAACACGGAGAAGTTATTTTTATAAAATAGTTTTTCTTCTAGACACTGTCGCTTTCTCTATCATTTACAGAAAACATTTTCTTTCATACAAACACAATTTACACTTCTTCTTTTCTCTGTTCTTTTCTTTTTATTGTGGGGAAAAACGGGAAATATTTTGGTTGTTTGGTTCCATTTGTTGTTATTTTATTATTTTTATTATTTTAGACAAACATGGGTACTTCTTCAAAAAGAAACAGGTAAAACTTGGATAACAATATTAGGGACATTAGGTATGATATAATTATTGGTGAATACTAAAACATAAAAACGTTTGTCGTTACATTTGATTGAGGGCAGTTGCTACATGAACTTTAATTACACGAAAAATGTGTTTTGGACCATAAATAATTGATTTATGACTTTATTGGGGAGTATAGAAGACAGATTCATTCCAAAAACCTTTAGTGGACCAATACTGCAAAGAGGGCAAGGATAAGAAGATCGTGTTTGAGGGAATATTCTCTAAAGCGAACTGCAAGCCAAAATGGTACCTGCGGAAGGATGTAAGATTTTTAAATATTTGTTCAAAAATAAGCAATGCAAAATATTATTTGAGGACTTAAAATAATCTCACCTAATTCGGTATCATTATAAGAAGGACATAATTAAATTTTAAAGTTCAAATTGTTTTGTGAAGCTCATCGTAAAATATAACTAGGCGAAAAGTGTCTTTTAAAAGCTTAAACGCTCAAAATGCTAAAGGGTTTTACTGACTGCATTTGCTTACATTTTTAGGAGCTATTTATGGGGCCCAAATATAAAATGAGTTCTACAAACGAGACGTACACATTAATAATCAGCAATCCTAAAATGGAAGACATGGGACGATACACTTGTGAAATCAATGGCATCAAATCTGAGGCTTTTCTGACTGTTGAGGGTAAATTTATCGAAATAACCAAGAAAATGTCTGAGCCTTAGTAGCTAAATGATTTTTACAAAGTGGAACTTGATTAAATCATTATCATTTACAGAGGCTGATCCAACCTTCACCTTCATCAAAGGAATGGCTAAACGCCATGACGGATTTGTTAACCGCGAGATCGAGTTAGAATGTACTGTCAGTAGCGGAAGAGCTATGGTAGAGTGGTTTAAGGGAGATAAACAATTAAAGGACGGCGATGACTACGATATAGTTAAGGACATGACTGGAAACTGCCGACTAACGATTAAAAAGGGAAAATTATCTGATACCGGCAAGTATTCTTGCAAAATCGTAAAACAAGAAGAGAAAACGGAGACACAACTTACAGTTGTTGGTAAGGTCAAAATATTTTTTTTTCTTCACCTTCATTTCTCCCGTTTCCGTCAAATTGAGATTAATTAAAGTACTATATAATTTTTATGTAATTTACAGAATATCCATTTAAATTTGTTAAACCACTTATGAGTGTTCATGCCACTGAGAAAGATTATGTATCTATGGAGTGCGAGTTGGACGAAGAAGATGGTGAAGTTCAGTGGTTTAAAGATGGTGAACCTATTAAGGGTGACAAAAGGTAAATAAAAGAAAGAATGAGAATATTTTGCAGCCAATAAAATAAATGTTTCAATAATGGTTGCTTAAAATTTGACACTTTTCTTTTGCACAGAGTTCAATTAGTGAAGGACGGACGTAAACGTAAACTTGTATTCAAAGACGTAAAAATTACTGATGCTGGACAAATTAAATGTAAATCAAATGCAGATGAGACTGAAGGAGAACTAGTAGTCGAATGTAAGTGCAAATAGATTATGGGTCTTTATATTGTTAACCTATTGGTGAATGGTGAGACAGTGACGTATACACCAAATTTGTTTTTCAGACCGAAATGCATTTAATAAGAAATTAAAGGACACAAACTCCTTGGAAAGAGAGCGTGTTATTCTTGAGGTTGAGTTGCAAGATCAAACTGCCACTGCTGAATGGACAATCAATGGAGAAAAAGTTGTTACTTCTGAGAGAATAGAAATTAAAAATCTTGGTGGTGGACGTCATCAACTTATTTTCAATAAAGCAGAGTTGAGCGATTCGGGTGAAATTGAAGTCGCATCCGGAAGACTAACATCCAAATGTAAACTGACTGTTGGTAAAGGTGAAAATTCTCCCAAAATACATATGGAGGGCGATGTGGAAGGACCTGCAAGTAAACCTTTGGTATTCAATGTACCATACACAGGTATGCTTCCTGCTTACTTAACATCAGTTCATTACATTTTTGGTGTTTAGTGATTTGAATTAAAAATCAAATGATATGAGTATTATTTTGTCAACAGTGGAAGGCACAAGACAGTCTCAAATTGAGGGCAAACTTATTAAAGATAATAAAATGCTTCAGCTGAAAGAAGTTGAAGTTGTGGTTCTTGAGGACAGGGTAGACTTTAAGTACAAGAAACCTTCTCGAGAACTTTCAGGAACTTTCGTTATTAAAATTAGCAACTCGCAAGGCGAAGATACAAAAACAGTTCACATTAATTTCCAAGGTTAAAAAATCGTTCGTTTTATGCCCATTTTTTAAAAAATGCATAATTTTGTGTTCTCACATTCAATTCATTTAACTGATTTGTAAATGCTTCCAGATGTACCAAGTTCCCCAGAGAATTTAGAAGTGGGTCAAATTTTCCAGAGTTCATGTGTGATAACATGGAAGCCACCGAAAGACGATGGAGGTTCTCCGTTACTTCACTACGTCATTGAAAGACAGGATCTCAGTGTCAAAGGAGGATGGCACAGCGTTTCTGAAGTAGCAGCCACCGAATCAACTTTCAAAGTCGAGGACCTTGTCCATAAAAAAGAGTACAAATTCCGATTACGTGCTGTAAACAAGTTGGGCCCATCTGAACCAGCAAACTATCCTAAAACTGTGCTGGCTAAGGATCCATGGGGTAAGTTGGCTGTTTATATTATAAATGTCTAAATTCCTGATTTGTATGTAGAAAAAAAAATCTTTGTAAATTGTCACTTTAAAAATGAAATCGATCAGAATTAATAGTAAGCAAATTATTAGGAAAAATAAAACAATATTAATAATATTTTTATGATGCTTTGCCAGACGAACCTGGAAAGCCATCTGGAGTTGAGGTGGTTGACTGGGATAAGGATCATGTTGATCTTAAATGGATGAAACCTGAAAATGATGGCGGAGCTCCAATTACTGGCTACGTTATTGAATTTAAAGTTAGTTTAGAACTATTTTCATTATGATTCTTATAATCATATGTGAGCTTTTTGTCACCTGTATGTTTATTTTACCCACGTGTAGGAAAAGTTTAGCAAGGACTGGACTCCTGCTAAGGAAATCACAGGTGATCTAACACAAGCTACCATTGACGGACTTCAAGAAGGAAAGCAATACGAATTTAGAATCAGAGCAGTTAACAAGGCTGGACCTGGAGAGCCATCTGACGCTTCCAAACCCGTCATCTGCAAAGCTCGCTTCGGTGGCTAACTTTTCCTTCCTCGTTCATTTTAATTTTCTATTATGATGTTGATTGGCATAATGATTGATTACTTTGTTAATTCTATAAATGAAAACTTATGCGTCAATTTATCCAATTTCAGTTAAACCTTTCATTGTTGGAGATGGATTGAAGAACATTGTTGTAAAGAAGGGCCAGATTATAAAGTACGATATCAAATATCAAGGAGAGCCAGATCCAGAAGTGCTTTGGACTTTGGATAACAAAGAAATTAAAGTTCAAGGAGACAGGTAATATTGAAACTGACATCTTGTATAGATTTTATACATTTTTTGAGATGCAAAATTCATCAATTGTTTTGAAATGACAGGGTAACCATTGAGCAATATGAAAAGAATACAGTCATCACAGTTCGTAAAGCTGCTCGTGGTGATTCTGGAAAATACAAGTTGACGTTGAAAAATTCCAGTGGAGTATGCGATTCTATTGCCGATGTTGTTGTATTGGATAAACCAACTCGACCAATGGGACCACTTAAAGCACTTGAAGTTCGAGCTGATCATGTAACAATTGGATGGAGACGTCCGGAAGACAACGGTGGCACAGATTTGACAGGCTACGTAATTGAGAAAATGGATTTGGACACCGGTCGATGGGTTCCTGCTGGAGAAGTTGGCCCAGACCAAAATGAATTCAAAGTTGAAGGTCTTACTGCAAATAAAAAATACAAGTTCAGAGTTAAGGCTGTCAACAAGGAAGGCGAATCTGATCCTTTGGAATGCGAAGAACCAATCGTTGCTAAAAATCCATATGGTGAGATAATATTTCCAATTTACACAAGTCACCTTGGCAATACTTTCCCCTTACAGGTTAGCAATATACGTATTGCCTGCAATTGCCTGCCTGCGGAGCAATTAATAGCCTCCCTGTATTAGTACCCCCCCCACTTAAAACACATGAAATACATACAATAATTGTATTGTATCATCATTTAACACAGTAAATGTTTAGTTTATCAAATCAAAAAGAAATAATAGCCTCCCTTTATTAGTAGCCTCCCTCTATTAATAGCCACCCTTTCGCGATCACTTTTGCAAATAGTAGCCCCGGGCTACTAATACAGACAATACTGTACCTAAGTAAATTCTAAACAAAATTAATGAAGCAAAAATACACTCAACCATGACAACCAAAATTCCACCACCATTTTTATTTTTTATTGCTGAGCATATTTTTGCTTTAGTTATTTTGTTTAGAATTTAATTATATCCCTAACATGTACAGAGAAGAAAGTGTTGTCAAGGTTACTTGCATTTATCTATCTTCGGTTGAAAACTTATAAAAGTGAATCCATTGTACATAATTTATTTCAACATTACAGGAGAGCCACATCCTCCTAGCAAACCTGAGATTTTCGACTATGACAATAAGAGTGTGACTTTGACATGGAAGGCTGTAAGTATTTTTCCATTTATATAAAAACAATTTGTTTTCCAATTTTATAAATTTTAATCAAAATGAATAATCAAAATGTGATTTTTAGCCTGAAAATGATGGTGGACGCCCAATTACACACTACATCATCGAAATGAAAGACAAAATCAATGTTGAATGGATTGAGGTTGTTACCACTAAAGACGCAGAGTGTAAAACACTTGTAGAGGGACTGAAAGAGAAGCAAATCTATCAGTTCCGAGTGGTTGCTGTGAACAAGGCAGGAAAATCCCAACCATCTGAACCTACCGCTAACCACGTCTGCAGACATCGTAACTGTAAGTAATGTATTGAAGATCATGCACAAATCTATCGGTTCGACTTTTCAACGATGATAATATTGTTTGCAGTGAAACCAAGAATCGACCGAAATACATTTAAGAGTCTTACACTGAAGGCAGGCCGCACTCACAAATGGTCTGTCGATGTTATTGGAGAACCTCCACCAACTCTTACTTGGAGCTGGAGAGATAACATCCCCTTGACCAACACAGAGAGAATCAATGTCGAAGTGGAAGATTATCATACAAACTTCACTATTACAAATATCAAGCGATCAGACACGGGAAAATACACTCTTAGGGCTGAGAATGTCAATGGATCGGACACAGAAACTGTTGAATTCGTTGTGCTTGGAAAGCCTGGAAAACCAAAGGGACCACTCAATGTGACTGATGTTCACAAAGAAGGATGCAAATTAAGGTATTGAATTAATAAAAAAAATCCTTTTAGAAATATCGTGTTTCAATTTTTCTTGTTATTACATTTTTAGCTGGGAAAAACCGGATGATGATGGCGGCTTACCAATCCGAGAGTACGAAGTTGAGAAAATGGATATGGCAACTGGTCGGTGGGTACGCGTGGGAAAATGCCCTGGAAATCAAGTACCACCATTCTTTGAAGTAACAGGATTAGTTCCTGGACAAGAATACCAATTCCGTGTTATTGCTGTCAACGATGAAGGAGACTCAGATCCTTTGGTCACAACAGGACCAATTACTGCCAAGAATCCTTTCGACGAACCCAGCAAACCAGGCACCCCTGATATTGTTGATTGGGACAATGTCAGTGTTGACTTGAAATGGACGGCTCCAAAATCCGACGGAGGAGCTCCAATTGACAAGTACATCATTGAGAAGAAGGATCGCTACAAGCCAGAGTGGGAGAAGGCTGCCGAAGTACCGGGAAATCAGCTAACAGGCAAAGTTACCGATCTTAAAGAAAGAGGAGAATACATGTTCCGAATTGTTGCCGTCAACAAAGCAGGACCATCGGAGCCATCCGATGCAACCAATCCTCATATTGCAAAACACAGGGCATGTAAGTTGTTACATATAATATGATCGAAATATCAGTAAATCTAAATCTACTATTAGAACCTGGATTCTAACCGCATTTCACTATTTAACGCTAATAAACCTGACAATTTAAACAAAAAAAATCTATGTAATAGAAGAACCCCTGTATTTTATTCGATGTTGGGTTCTAATACAAGATTTAGGGTATATTAGTTTATGTTGTAATTCTTTATAAAAATGCATTCTTTTTTACAATACACAGTGAAACCAAGAATTGACAGAACAAATCTTAAGAGCACGGTCATCAAAGCCGGAAAGCCAATCCGATTTGATGTGAACATCAAGGGTGAACCTCCACCAACCGTTCAATGGATTTTCAAGGAGAAAGAAGTCACTGAAAGCAACATTGAAATTATCAACGTTGAGTACAACACCAAATTCGACATTAAAGAGGCGAAAAGACTCAACTCGGGAATTTATAAAATCATCGCAAAGAATGAACATGGAACAGACGAAGCAGACGTTGAACTAACAGTTCTTGCTGCCCCCGGACGACCAAAAGGACCTCTCAAGGTCACAGATGTTAAAAAGAACTCTGCTAAAGTCCACTGGCAGAAACCCGACGACGATGGTGGCAAACCGCTTCAAGCCTACGTTGTTGAGAAAATGGATATGGCTACTGGACGTTGGGTGCCTGCCGGTCGCGTTGGTCCCGAAGAGACTTCATTTGAGGTTCCGGGACTTTCAGAAGGACACCAGTACCAATTCAGAGTGAAAGCTGTTAACGAAGAAGGTGAATCTGAACCTCTGGACTCAGAGAAACCCACACTGGCTAAGAATCCATTTGATATCCCAAGTCCACCAGGAGTGCCTGAATTCGAAGACTGGGACGTGGACCGAGTAGACTTGAAATGGGCTGCTCCCAAGGACAATGGTGGAGCACCCATCACTGGCTACATTGTTGAAAGGAAAGGTCATTTGGGAACAAGTTGGGAGGAAGTTCTTGTCACAGAATCATCAGAACCAAAAGGAAGAGTTTTGGGTCTCATCGAAAATCAAACTTACGTTTTCAGAGTTCGGGCTGTGAACAAAGCAGGACAGTCTGATCCATCTGATCCCACGAAACCACATGTTGCTAAAGCCAGATTCTTGAAGCCACACATTAATCGCGAAAAAATGCAGACTGTAACTGTACGAGCAGGAAATACAGTGAAATTAGACGTTGACGTTAAAGGTGAACCCCCACCAACTCTCACTTGGTCTCTTCTCGGAAAAACCGTGGAAAATACTTACAACATCAAAATTGAAAATGAGGATTACAACACTCGTGTCAGTATCAAGGAATCCAGTCGAGAATTTACTGGAAAGTACACTCTAACTGCCGTGAATGACAGTGGAACAGACGAAGCAACTGTTGAAATTATCATTCTGGACAAACCAGGCAAACCAGAAGCACCAATGGAAGTTTCTAACATTCACAAAGAGGGATGCAAACTGAAATGGAATAAACCCAAGGATGACGGTGGCTTGCCCATTCAGTCATACATTGTTGAAAAGATGGACGCTCAGACTGGAAGATGGGTGCCATGTGGAAGAGCCGATGGTGAGAAAACAGAACTGGAAGTTACTGGACTGGAACCTGGACACAAATACCAATTCAGAGTCCGAGCTCAAAACGAGGAGGGTGAATCCGACAATTTGGAAACTGAAAATCCAATTATTGCCAAGGATCCCTTCAATCCACCAAGTGCACCTGGAATTCCAGAAGTTGTGGACTGGGATGAAAAGTCAGCAAAACTTAAGTGGGATGCTCCAATCAAGGATGGAGGAGCTCCAATCACTGGCTACATTATTGAAATGGTAGATAAATTCGGAGGAGCTTACACAAAGGTGGCTGAAGTTCAAGGCAATGTTTGCTCAGGAACTGTACAAAAGCTCGAAGAAGGAAATCGCTATGAATTCCGTGTGCGTGCTGTGAACAAAGCTGGCCCCGGCGAACCTTCAGAATCATCCAAACCTCATCTCGCTAAAGCCCGATACCTTAAACCCAGAATTGACCGAACCAATTTGCAATCTGTTATCGTCAAAGTTGGACAACAAGTATATTTGGATATCGACATTCGTGGTGAACCTCCTCCAACTGTGACTTGGAGTGTAAATGGAAAAGACGTTGTCCAGGATGAAGTTCTTCGTGTGGACAATATTGACTACAATACCAAGTTTATTATCATGAGAGCCAAACGAAGTCAGTCTGGAAGATACACAATCAAAGCTGTGAACTCCAGCGGAGAAGACGAGGCTGAAGTTGATGTCACTGTTCTTGGCAAACCTGGGAAACCAAAGGGCCCACTCGATATTTCCGATATCACTAAGAACGGTTGCAAACTCAAGTGGCAAAAGCCCGATGACGATGGTGGCGTCCCAGTTGAATATTACGAAATTGAAAAATTGGATCCAGCTACAGGCCAATGGATGCCTTGTGGAAAGTCGGATACACCTGACTATCAAGTAACTGGTCTCCAGGAAGGAAAACAATACAAATTCCGAGTTAAGGCTGTCAACAAGGAAGGTGAATCTGAGGAATTGGAATGCGACAAACCAATCATTGCCAAAAATCCATTTGACGAGCCTGGCAAACCAGGACGTCCCAACCCGACTGACTGGGGCAAAGATTTCGTCGACTTGGAATGGAAGGCTCCAGCATCTGACGGTGGTGCTCCAATTGAAAAATACATCATTCAAATGCGAGACAAAGACAAGAGAAACTGGGAAGATGCTTGCACAGTCCCAGGAAGCAAAACAAGCGGTCAAGTCATGAATGTAGAAGAAGGTCACGAATACGAATTCCGTATTGTTGCAGTTAATAAAGCCGGACCTTCTGAACCATCTGACCCATCCAAATCTGTTATTGCCAAGCCCAGATTCTTGGCACCATACATTGACCGAAAGAACCTTGGAAAGAGAACAATTCGTAGCGGAGAGCTTCTTCTTATTGAAGCTGACGTACGAGGAGAACCTCCAGCAAAGGTTACATGGATTTTGAAAGGAGCTGCTGTTTCAAATGAACGTATTAAGATCGAAAACGAAGACTACAAGACCTCATTCACATTGACCAAATCCAGACGATCTGACACAGGAGTCTACACCGTGACTGCTGTCAATGATTCTGGAAAGGACTCAGTTGACTTGGACTTGGTTGTTTTGAGCAAACCTGGAAAACCAAAGGGACCTCTTAAGGTGTCCGACGTCAAAGCCGAAGGTTGCAAACTGGCTTGGGAGAAACCTGAAGATGACGGTGGAGAACCAATTGACCACTACGTTGTTGAAAGGATGGACACCTCCACAGGACGATGGGTTCCTGTTGGAACGAGTAAATTCCCCGAAATGGATGTTACCGGTCTTAACGAAGGAAAAGAATACATGTTCCGTGTTAAGGCTGTGAATTCAGAGGGAGAATCCGATCCCTTGGAAACTGACACAGCCACATTGGCCAAAAATCCATTCGAAGAACCCGACAGGCCAGGCAAACCTGTTGCCAAGGATTGGGACAGACATCACGTTGATCTTAAATGGACTGCTCCAGCCTCCGACGGAGGCTCTCCTATTACATTGTACGTCATTGAAAAGAAGGACGAATTCTCAACGAAATGGCAGAAAGCGATAGAAGTCATAGGCGATAAATGTGAAGCCCGTGTGCCAGACTTGATTGAAGGCATGAAATACAATTTCCGAGTCAAGGCAGTCAACAAGGCTGGACCATCTAAGCCTTCAGATCAATCCGATCTCATCACAGCCAAATCTCGTAAACAAGCTCCTAAAATTGACAGATCGACAATGAAGGATGTTACAGTTAAATTGAACCAAATAATTAAGCTGGACATTAAAGTATCTGGTGAGCCTCCACCATCCAAGATATTTATGTTGGGTGACACCGAGCTTAAGGCAGGCGGCAACGTCACAATTGAAAAAGAAGACTACAAAGTGAAACTCACAATTACAAATGCCACTCGAGAATATGCGGGCAAGCTGACTTTGAAAGCCGTGAACAACTCTGGTGATGACGAGCATACAATTGAATTGAATGTATTGAGCAAACCAAACAAACCTGAAGGTCCCATTGATGTCTCCGACATTCACAAAGAGGGATGTACTTTACAATGGAAAGCTCCCAAAGACGACGGTGGAGCTCCAATTGAGTTTTATGCTGTGGAGAAACTCGACCCCGAATCTGGACGGTGGATTCCTATTGGAAAGAGCGTTGATCCTAAGATGGTCGTTCAGAATTTGCAACCTGGAGAAGAATATAAGTTCAGAGTGTCGGCTGTCAACTCAGAGGGAGAATCTGAACCTTTGGAAACAGAGAAAGGAATTATTGCCAAGAATCCATTTGACGAGCCTGGAGCTCCCAGGAATGTAGAACCCGTGGACTGGGACAAACACTTTGTCGACTTGCAATGGGAAGCACCTGTGCAAGACGGTGGTTCTCCAATCACTGGCTACATCATTGAAAAGAAAGAACCAGGTGGCAAGTGGGTGAAAGCAACCGATGTGAAAGGAAAAGATTGCAAAGTCCGTGTGGATAATCTTGACGAAGGACAAACTTACGAATTCAGAGTTAAGGCTGTAAATGCAGCTGGTCCTGGTGACGCCTCCAAACCAACCGTTCCTGTAACATGCAAGCCAAGGAAACTTGCTCCCAAAATTGATCGTAAGAATCTTAGAAAAGTCACTGTTCGTGAAGGAGAACCGTTCTTCTATGATGTCAAGGTTGCTGGTGAGCCTCCACCACAAATCGTATGGAGCGTCAATGGAAAATCTATCTCTGAAAACAGCCAGAGAAGAATCGAGACTGTTCCTTACAATACAAAACACTTCAATGATAATCCAGAGCGAAAGGATTCTGGAACTTACAAAATTGTTGCTACAAACAAATGGGGTGAGGACTCTGCGGAAGTGGACGTTCTTGTTATTTCCAAACCAGGCAAGCCAGAAGGACCCCTTGATGTCTCTGAAATTAAAAAGGATGGATGCAAATTGAAATGGAAGAAACCCAAAGATGATGGTGGAATTCCAATTGAGAATTACGTCGTTGAGAAATTCGACCCTGAGACTGGACTATGGCTTCCAGTTGGAAAATCTCGAGATCCTGAAATGGAAGTCACTGGATTAGCACCTGGTCACGAGTACTCTTTCCGTGTCAAGGCTGTCAACAAGGAGGGAGAGTCTTTGCCATTGGAAACCTTAGGGCCAATCATTGCCAAAGATCCCTTCACCGTCGCTGATAAACCAGGAACACCCGAACCCACGGATTGGTCTGCAAGTCACGTAGAACTCAAGTGGCACGAACCAATTTCCGACGGCGGAAGTCCAATTGAGGGCTACATTATTGAAAAGAAAGACAAATACAGTGGATTATGGGAAAAGGCGGCGGAAACAGTTGGACCCGACTGCAAGGGAACTGTTCGAGGACTGATTGAAGGAAATCAATACCAATTCCGAGTGACAGCAATCAACAAGGCTGGTAACTCTGAACCTTCCGACGCGTGCAAACCCATCATAGCTAAGGCACGTTTCGTTGCTCCCAAAATTGACCGAAAGAATTTAAGGGATATCACTCTGTCAGCTGGATCGACACTGAAATTTGATGTGGATATATTTGGTGAGCCACCTCCAACTGTTGTTTGGACCATTGACAATCAACCGCTGCGAGGAAAGGCGGTCAATATTGACAATGTTGATTACAACTCCAAACTCGCCATTCGACCGGTGAGCCGAGGAGACTCTGGAGAATACACAATTACTGCGACCAACAGTTCGGGTCGGGATGCTGTCACTGTTAAGATTACAGTCACAGACAAACCGACCAAGCCAGAGGGCCCATTGGCTGTGTCCGATGTTCACAAAAACGGATGCAAGCTCAAATGGAAGAAACCCAAAGATGATGGCGGGGCACCGATCGAGTATTACGAGGTGGAGAAACTTGATCCAGATACGGGGCTGTGGGTTCCAGCAGGACGCTGTGCAGAACCCGCAATGGACGTTACCGGTTTAACTCCTGGACAAGAGTACAAATTCAGAGTCAAAGCTGTCAATAAGGAAGGCGAATCAGAACCACTGACAGCAGATGAAAGCATTATCGCTAAAAATCCATTTGACGAACCTGGAAAGCCTGGAAATCTCAAGGCCACTGATTGGGACAAAGACCACGTTGACTTACAATGGACTGCTCCAGCTGAAGATGGAGGCTCTCCAATTACAGCATACATTGTGGAAAAGAAAGACAAATACGGAGTTTGGGAGAAAGCTTTGGAAGTTCCTGGAGGAAAGACCACAGCCACTGTTCCAGATTTGATCGAGGGACAAGCCTACGAGTTCAGAGTTCGTGCTGTGAACAAAGCTGGCCCTGGTGAAGAGTCTGACTCTGTAGGACCTATTATTGCTAAACCACGAAATCTTGCACCCAAAATTGACCGAACCAACTTGATCCAAGTCAAAATCAAGGCTGGACAAAACTTTGGATTCGATGTGAAAGTCACTGGTGAGCCTCCTCCAACCATCAAATGGACGCTCAAGAGCAAGGAAGTGAAAGGCTCAGACAGAGTGAAGGTTGTGTATGAAGAATACAACACCAAAATGAATGTAAGGATGTCAAAGAGAGAAGATGCAGGAACTTATTCCATTACTGCTTCCAATGTGAATGGCACTGACATCGCTGAAGTGGAAGTCATCATTCTTGACAAACCCGCAGCACCCAATGGACCTTTGAAGGTATCCGAAGTTTACGACGAAGGTTGTCAATTGAAATGGCAACCGCCGTCTGACGATGGTGGTCAGCCTATTGAGAAGTACACAATTGAGAAAATGGACGAGGCAACTGGCAGATGGGTTCCTGCGGGAGAAACCGATGGACCAGTAACAACTTTCAATGTGGACGGACTTACTCCAGGACACAAATACAAATTCCGTGTCCGTGCTGTTAACAAACAAGGAAAATCCGATCCTTTGACCACAGCTCAAGCCATCGAAGCTAAAAATCCATTCGACCAACCAGGACCTCCTAAAAATGTAGATATTGCAGACTATGACCGAGACATGGTTGAACTTAAGTGGGACAAACCAGAACAGGATGGCGGTTCTCCCATTACAGGCTACGTTATTGAGAAGCGTGACAAATTCAACCCGAACTGGGAGAAATGCGCTGATATTGCTGGAGACGTGAAAACAGGAAAAGTCACAGATCTTATTGAAGGAAATGTTTATGAATTCCGAGTGAGAGCTGTAAACAAAGGAGGTGCAGGTGAGCCCTCTGATGCCACAAAGCCACATTTGGCACGACCAAAGAACATGGCGCCTAAAATCGACCGCAATTCTTTGGCAAATATTAAAATCCGTGCTGGACAGAACTTTGAGTTTGATGTTCCTGTCACTGGTGAGCCTCCACCATCCAAAGACTGGAGCTTGAACGGAAGTGCTGTATTGCCGGAGGAAAGAATCAAACTTGTCAATCAAGAATATTCTACCAAATTGAAGGTTGTGAATGCTCAACGATCAGACAGTGGATCGTACACTCTGACAGCCAAGAATCGAAACGGCACGGATTCTGCAACAGTCACTGTGATTGTTTTGGATATTCCAAGTCCACCGGAAGGACCATTGAACGCAAATGGGGTGACAAAATCCTCTGCTACTCTTTCATGGAGACCACCAAAGGATGACGGTGGCTCAGAAATTACAAGCTACATTGTTGAGAAAATGGATTTGGAAAATATGCGGTGGGTTCCATGCGGAGAAGCCACCTCCACCAACTTACGCGTCGATCACTTGATTGAAAATCACGACTACAAATTCAGAGTGAAAGCTGTTAACCGTCAAGGAGAAAGTCAGCCTTTGACTGGAACTCAAGCCGTGACAGCCAAAGATCCCTACTCTCGCCCAGATAAACCAGGAGTTCCTGAAGTTGTTGACTGGGACAGTGACCATGTTGATTTGGAGTGGGCTCCACCCAAGAAGGATGGAGGATCTCCAATTGAAAAGTATATCATTGAAAAACGACCCAAATTCGGAGACTGGAAGAAAGCCGCAGAAGTTCCTGGAAATTCACCCAAGGGAACTGTACCTAATTTGACTCCTGGAGAAGAATATGAATTCCGAGTTATTGCTGTCAACAAAGCTGGACCTGGTGAGCCTTCGGATGCTTCCAAGTCTGTTATTGCTCAACCTCGCTACATGGGACCACAACTTGATCGTTCGTTCTTGGAGGATCTTGTTGTTCGTGCTGGACAGAAAATCGGCTACAATGTTCCAATCACTGGCTCCCCGCCTCCAAAAGCCATTTGGAGCATTGAAGGCAAAGTTGTGGAAAATACTGAATCTTGGGTTCATTTGACAACAACTGCAACACAAACTTCTCTGGAGATTTCCATGGCTGTTCGATCTGATTCTGGAAGATATTTGCTCACACTTGAGAATCAATACGGTTCTATTTCTGCTTCGGCTAATGTAACTGTCATTGATAAACCATCACCACCTGAAGGACCTTTGGTTCCCAGTGATGTAACCAAAGAAAGCTGTCGTCTCACCTGGCGTCCACCAAAGGATGACGGTGGCTCTCCTATTACGCATTACGTTATTGAGAAAATGGACACCTCTCGTGGCACTTGGTCCGAAGCGGGCATTTCATCAAGTTGCACAGCAGATGTATCTAAACTTGTTCACAAGAAAGAATACTTGTTCCGTGTCAGGGCTGTCAACAGCATTGGCGAGTCAGATCCTTTGACCACTGACAAAGGAATCGTAGCCAAGAATCAATTCGACGAACCTGACGCTCCAGGACGTCCTAATATTACCGATTGGGATAGAAACCGAGTAGACTTGGAATGGAAGCCACCAAAGTACGATGGAGGCTCTCCAATCACTGGCTACATCATCCAAAAGAAAGAAAAGGGAAGTCCCTACTGGATGAACGCCGCTCAAGCGCCAGCCGGCCAAACTCACGTAACACATTTTTATATTTGAATGAAAATATTGCATCTTGTGTCTCATAATTATAATTCAATTTGTTTGACCAAATTCGGTTGGATTTTAATCAAGTAAACTTGACAGCCGTTTGTCAGGAAGTTAGGAATAGTTATCATAAGTTTGCAAACAACAATGTTGAAGCAAAAATCGGTTCACCAATTGCCACCAAAATTGACGTCAACGGTGGACGTTTTTTGTATTTACTTTACTTCACCATTTTTGTTTACCAAGTTCTTGTATGCTTAGCCACCTAAAGCAAGCTGATGACTGTCTAGGCTACTTGATTTTTATTCATATCTGATAGTTCACCTTATTTTACTTTACCACAGGCATTAACACAAACAATGAAAATGATGAATTTTAATTGGCAGTTCATGATGGCATTGTGTATAATTATTACGGCTTGAATTCACAGGCAACGGTTGATGAGCTGACGGAAGGACAAGAATATGAATTCCGAATCATTGCTGTCAATGCTGCAGGACAAAGTGAACCATCCGAGGCTTCTGATGTCGTTAAAACTGGACCTAGACGACGTAAGTCAATTTTATTTTTTTACATGGAGCAAACTTTATTATTTCATATTTAAAATGTTGTACAATTATTTTTGCAGTTCCTCCTAAGATTACAAGTCCCATGCCGGATGTCAAAATTCGAGCTGGACAAATTTTCCATGTTGACATTAATTACATTGGTGAGCCTGCTCCTGAAGTCACTTGGACTGTGGACAGCAAAGCTATCCAAACTGACGACAGAACGACAGTCACAGCCATTTCTAACCACACTGTTGTGCACACTGTAAATGCCAGACGAAGCGACTCTGGAGAATACGTTTTGCGTTTGAAGAATGAGTACGGAGCAGATGAAGGAACTTTCTTGCTCGTCGTGCTCGACAGGCCAGGACCCCCAGAAGGACCATTGAACTATGAAGAAGTAACAGCTCAAAGTGTCACATTGTCCTGGAAAAGACCAAAGGATGATGGTGGCTCTGAAATCACTGGATACGTCATTGAAAAGAGAGACTTGACCCATGGAGGTGGATGGGTGCCTGCTGTCAACTTTGTTGACCCCAGAAATACTCACGCTGTTGTTCCTCGGTTGAGTGAGGGAACTAAATACGAATTCCGTGTCAAGGCAGAAAATCTCCAGGGACGATCTGATCCTTTGGCTAGTGAAAAACCAATTATTGCCAAAAATGGATATGGTAAATATATTAATTATTCACAGCATTTTACATTGCTAAAAATCGAATAAAATATAAAATTATACATAAAAGCTAATTTAGTTTTGTTAATTTACAAGGCTAATATTGGAATTTATTACAGATGTTCCTGGACGACCTGGAAGACCAGACGCGATTGACACAGATAAGGACCATATTAGAATAAAGTGGAGTGCACCAATCAGCAATGGTGGTTCAGCCATTATTGGTTATGAAATTGAAAGAAGAGATATTAAGAATCCAAGATGGAGTAAAATTACGAAAGAACCTGTTCGTAATAATGAGTACAATGATGAGAAAGTCAGCGAAGGTCATCAATACGAATACCGCGTCATTGCTGTTAATGCTGCTGGTCCTGGAGGACCATCAGATCCATCTCATCCATTCACTGCCAAACCCATGAAAGAACCAGCTAAATTATACTTAGATGGAATTGCTGGAAGACGCATCAAAGTACGCGCTGGAGAACCAATTAATGTTGAAATTCCATTATCTGGAGCTCCAATTCCTACTGTAAAGTGGACCAAGGATGACAGAGCTCTGCCTGATACCAACAGAATATCTGTAAGATTTTTCAGTTGATTAATAATTTTAAATGCGCCTTCTGTATCTCAGTTTTTATATTAGAGAGATTGCGCAAACTTAAAATATTATGTGTGGCCCTGTTTTACGTTCAGTTCTAATCTGATGACGATTGTTAAACATGTTCATTTACATTTCCTGTTTTAAAATTTAAGTAGCACAAAACTTTATTCATAACTATATGTTTTAAACTTTAATTTACCTAATATTAACATTTGAATTTTAAGTCACTGAGTTTTAAGCTTACGCTATCTTCCCGTTATGCTCTAAACTTAAAGCAGGGGACTCTAAATTTAAAGTCGTCGATTTTTGAGTTTGCGATATCTCTCCACTAACTGTACTTTTTATTAATAATTTCTTAAGGTCGAACTCATTGTAATGTTAATGCATATTACAATATTAAATAATAATTGATGTTTGAAATTATTGATTTAAAATAAAATGATATATGAACTATATTTCTTTCATTCTCAACAGAGTGACACAAACAGTGAAAGAACGAAATTCCATGTTTCCGCATCGGTGAGAGGAGATTCTGGAAAATACACGATTGTTGCATCGAACGACTTTGGATCTGACAAAGCTGATATCGAAGTCATCGTTGTGGACAAACCAGGACCTCCACGTGGTCCTCTGACTCCTTCCAAGATTACCGGAGAGGCCATCACACTTACCTGGAAGCCACCAGATGATGATGGTGGCACTGAGATCAACGGTAAATTTTAAATAAATTTTAAATAAAATAAATATGAGCTAATGCACAAGCACAACCTTACTAAATGAATTTAAAACTACTGTACAGGATATGTCGTTGAAAGATGTGAGTATGGAAAAGATGACTGGAAAGTGGTACCAGGCTTCTGTCCCAAACCAGAGTTTACAGTAAAGGGACTGGAGGAAGGAAAGAAATATGTATTCCGAGTTCGTGCAGAGAATCTGTACGGAATGTCTGAACCATTGGATAGTGGACCAACTGTCGCCAAATCTCCATTCGATCCTCCAGAAGCTCCAGACGCTCCAACAATTTTGTCATACAATCAAAACTCTGCCTCAATTCAATGGACACCTCCAGCGTCGTCCGGAGGAAGACCAATCACTGGATACTTGATTGACAAACGTGACAGGAGTGGTGAGTGGGTGAGAGTGAATACATTCCCCACACCAAATCTCAGCATGACCATCCAAGACCTTCGTGAAGGAATGAAATACGACTTCCGAGTTACTGCTGTAAACGAAGCAGGCCCTGGAAAACCATCCAAGCCTTCCATTCAAATTATGGCTGGAATTCAAAAGTTCGTACCCGAGGCTCCAGAACCACCAAGACCAGACCGAGTGTCCAAGGACTCAATTACAATTTCATGGAAGCCTCCAAGCAGTGATGGTGGTGCTCGCATTCGCGGCTACATCATTCAAAAGAAAGCAAAGAGCGGAGGTGACTGGGAAGAAGTTAATGACTACCCTCACCCAAGTACCACCATGACCGTTCCAGGCTTAAAAGAGGGAGAAGAATATCAATTCCGAGTGATCGCTGTCAACGAAGTTGGTCGCAGTCAACCCAGTCGACCCTCCAACGGAATTGTTTGTGAGGAACAACCCAACAAACCCAAATTAGATCTTGGAGGTGTTCGTGACATCACTGTCAGAGCAGGGGAAGACTTTTCCATTAGCATTCCGTTTGTTGCTTTCCCCAAACCAAATGCCACTTGGTATGCCAATGATGTCATTTTGGATGACTCAGACTCCCGAGTATTTATTCAAACTGGGGATGACTATGCTAGCATTGTTGTCAAGAATTCCAAACGAACTGACACAGGACCCTACAAACTTCATGTAAAGAATCCATATGGCTTTGACACCGCCAACTTCAACGTCCGAGTATTGGACAGACCCAAGCCACCAGAAAATCTCCGTGCTGAAGAATTTGCAGGAGAAGCTATGACATTATCCTGGAATCCTCCGAGAGACAATGGAGGAGCGGACATAACAAATTACACTGTAGAGAAGAAAGAGAAAGGTTCATCAAGCTGGACAAAAATTAGCAGCTACGTCACTTCTACATATTGCCGTATTCGAAACTTAACAGTCGGTCGTGAATACGAATTCCGCGTTGTGGCTGAAAACCAGTACGGAACTTCTGACCCTGCACAAACTACCGAGCCAATCAAAGCCAGACATCCATTCGATCCTCCTGGTCCACCTGGTGCTCCTCGCTCTGTAGAAACCACAGAAGATTCTATTACACTCACATGGACGAAGCCCAGGAACGATGGTGGATCTCCAATCCGAGGCTACGTCATCGAAAAGAAAATGAAGGGTGAGGATGTATGGACAAAAGCATCTCACCAACTTATTCCTGACTTGTCCTACAGAGTCATTAACCTCCAAGACGGAAAAGAATACGAATTCAGAGTAGCAGCCCTTAATGCCGCTGGACAAGGAGCCTGGTCATCTAATTCCGACCTCATTCTTTGCCAACCTCCACCTTGCGCTCCCAAGATTACGAGCGATTTGAGCATCAGAGACATGACTGTCATTGCTGGAGAAGAATTTACAATCACTGTACCATTCTTGGGCAGTCCATTACCCAAAGTTTCTTGGACGGTCAATGCCGAGGAAGTTTTCCCTGATGACAGAATTAAATTTGAAACTCGAACTGGAAGAACAGTTTTTGTTAACAAATGTTCTCGCCGAACAGACACTGGAAAATATACAATTCAACTGGTTAACACGGAAGGGTCTGACATGGCTTCATGCAAAGTACTCGTAGTGGACAAACCAGGACCACCACAAGGTCCCCTTGAAGTTAGTGACATTACTCCAGAAACATGTTCTCTTAGCTGGAGAGCTCCACTTGACGACGGTGGTAGTCCCATTACAAATTACGTTGTTGAGAAATTGGATCAGTTGACCGGACTTTGGGTGAAGGTAAGCAGTTTCGTCCGCAGCTGCAATTACGATGTGATAGGCCTTGAGCCGAACAAAAAGTACAAGTTCAGGATCCGAGCTGAAAATCAATACGGAGTCAGTGCTCCTTTGGAATCCGACCAGCCAATTGTTGCTAAATTCCCATTCACAGTGCCCGATGCTCCTGGACAACCCAGAGTCATTGACTGGGACGCTAACTCTGCCACAATTACGTGGGACAAACCTTACAACGACGGAGGCTCCAGAATTCAAGGCTACAAAATTGAATTCAGAGATGTTGCTGAATCTGATTGGAGACAAGCCAATGATTATTTGGTGAAAGAAACAACATCTGTTGTTCACAATCTTGTACAAGGACAAACTTACGAATTTAGAATCCGAGCAAAGAATGCCGCCGGATTTAGCAAACCATCCTTACCTTCCTCTCACTTCAAAATGAAGGGCAAATTCGGTGTGCCCAGTCCACCCGGTCAACCCCAAGTTGTGAAGGTTGGTCGTGGCTATGCTGATTTGAAATGGGAAGCACCCCGATCAGACGGAGGCTCAAGAATCACAGGTTACATTGTTGAAAGACGTGAAGTGGGCTCTGGTCTGTGGATCAGATGCAATGAATACAACGTAACCGACCTGAACATTACCATTAGTAGTCTCACAGAAGGACGCGACTACGAATTTAGAGTTTACGCAGTGAACGCAGCCGGCAAGAGCGAACCATCTACCTGCGCATCTCCAGTACGAATTCAAGAAATTGTCGGAGGAGAAAGCCCTGAATTTGTTAGAGGACTCTCGAATGTCTCTGTGCCTCGCGGTAAACAACTTGTTCTGGAGTGTGAAGCTACAGGAAAACCCATGCCTGTGTCTCGCTGGTTGAAGAACGGGCGAGAAATCCAATACTCAGTCAGAATACGACAAGAAGTTGATGGAGGAATCTTCAGACTTATCATTACAGATATGCAAGATGGTGATGATGGAGATTACTCATGTCAAGCATCCAACCCAATAGGCCATACCTACACCAGTGCCCGTGTCCGCATTGGATGTCCACCCAGAATTGACCGGTCACCCAACGATCTCTTTTTGCCCGAAGGGGAAAACACGAAAATCAAGATTCAGTACTCTGGGGATCAACCAATGGTTGTTAAAGTAATCAAGGATGGTGTTGAATTGACAGAAACATCTAGAATCAAGATCACCATCTTTGATGAATACTTCGTAATTTACCTGAAAGAAATTAGCAAGACTGATGCAGGCAGTTACAACATTAATATCAAAAATGACAGTGGCAGTGTGTCTGCTTCCTTCAATGTATTTATCACTGGAATTCCTGGACCACCACAAGGACCCTTGGATGTAAGCGATGTAAGCAAACATATGTGCACCCTCAACTGGAAACCACCATCATACGACGGTGGCCTCAAGGTCACTCACTACGTAGTTGAGAGGAAGGATATCAGCAGCACTCACTGGGTTGTCGTGGCATCTTTGGTAAAAACGACAACGTTCGTTGTCCAAGGCTTGGCTGAAGGTCAAGAGTATCTTTTCAGAGTCATGGCTTGCAATGAGAACGGAATGGGACCACCACTCGAAGGAGTGAATCCAATCAAAGCCAAAGCTCCATTCGACGCTCCAACTCCACCCGGTGCGCCCAAGATCAGTGAAGTTGGTGGAGACTTTGTTCATTTGGAATGGGACAAACCCGACTCAGATGGCGGATCCAGAATCCAAGGCTATTGGGTTGACAAACGAGAAGTTGGCACTGTAGCGTGGCAAAGAGTCAATGTATCAATTTGCTTACCGAATCAATTAAACGTGAGCAACCTTATTGAAGGAAGAAATTATGAATTCCGTGTAGTGGCCGAAAATGCGGCAGGATGTTCACCTCCATCTCCATCTTCGTCCTCCATTAAGATTACAGATCCAAATGCTGCCAAAGCACCGGAAATTGTGATGCCATTGAAGAACGCCATGGCAACAGAAGGAAAGAACGCTCAATTCTCATGCAAAATTGTCGGACAACCACGACCCACAGTGACATGGTACAAAGGAGCTCGAGAGATTGGTCACGGTGGAAAATATCACATGAGTCACGATGGTGATAGTTACAGCCTGTCTGTCTACGACGTATTTGGAGAAGATGCTGACGAATACGTGTGTCGCGCTGTGAACAAAGCTGGAGCTAAATCTACAAGAGCAGAGTTAATTATCATGACAGCCCCGAAATTGCATGTGCCTCCAAGATTCAGAGACACGGCCTACTTTGACAAGGGAGAGAATGTTGTTATTAAGATTCCATTTACTGGTGTACCTCGTCCTAAAATCACTTGGATGAAAGAAGGGGAAAAGATCGAGACTGGAGCTCATTACCACGTGGAGACCAAAGAAAGACACGCCGTTCTCACAATCAAAGACTCGAGTCAGTTAGACAACGGACCTTACACTGTCATGGCTGAGAATGAATTGGGAATGGACTCATGCATTTTGAAGATTCAAATCAGTGACCGACCTGATCCTCCCAGACATGTCATTTGCGAGAATATTGGAACTGATTCTCTTGTTGTGACATGGCAAGCTCCCAGATGGGACGGCGGTTCCAGCATTACATCCTACTTAGTTGAAAAGCGAGAGCATCCAATGACATCCTGGATTCGAGTTGGCTTCACAAGACTGACCACCATTCAAGTCACTGGACTCAGTCCTGGACATCAATATGAATTCAGAGTTTACGCCGAAAACGTCTACGGTAGAAGTGATGCCTCTGATACCACGTCCATTGCCAAGACCAAGGATGTCAGCAAAAAGAAGACAGAAAAGAGACAATATGAGGTAGATGCTAGCGGCAAGAAAATTAGAGGTCGGTCAGATGAGAAAGTCAAAGACTATGACCAATATGGTAAGAAAACACTTTCACTGTCTTTGTACAGGGTGGGGCAGATATAACTTTGAGTAAATAATATAATATGCTACTTTTACGTTTGCTTATCTTTTGCTGCCAAATTTGAATTTTCCCGCAATTAAATGCTATGAAGCAGGAAAGTTATAGAGTACAATTATTTGTGAAAGTAAGTAAAAGTTATTTACTCTTTCTTTTTCAACAGTGTTCTCAATCTATTCCAAATATGTTCCTCAACCTGTGGAGATCAAAACCTCAAGTGTGTATGATTATTATGACATCTTGGAAGAAATTGGAACAGGTGCCTTTGGTGTCGTCCATCGATGCCGTGAGAAAAAGACGTAAGTTTAATATTCAATACATTTAAAAAAAGCTCTTTGTTAAAAGCAATGAAAGGTCTAGGTGAAAGGTGATTAATAAATGATGATTGACACTTTCTGTTTCTATGTAGTGGTCACATTTTTGCTGCCAAATTTATACCAGTGTCCCACTCTTTGGAAAAGGAGTTGATACGCCGTGAAATTGATATAATGAACCAACTTCACCATCCTAAATTAATTAACCTCCATGATGCATTTGAGGATGATGATGAAATGGTCCTCATTTACGAATTGTACGTAAAATTATTATATCTTTAACAGACTATATCATAGTACTATTACAATATATAATACTCATGTACGTTAATGATTAGAGATTTGGTTAGTTTACTTATTAAAGTGAAATTGATATTATTGATTACATAGCCTTTCTGGAGGGGAACTGTTTGAAAGAATCACAGCTGAAGGATATCAAATGTCAGAGGCTGAAGTCATTAACTATATGAGACAAATTTGCGAGGGCGTAAAACATATGCATGAGAGAAATATCATTCACTTAGGTAAATGCATAACACATTACACATTACAGTATATTACATGTAGGTATGTTGCTCATATCGTTTATTCTATATAATTAAAATTGTTTTATGATTTTCCAGACATCAAACCAGAAAATATTATGTGTCAAACAAAGTCTAGTACGAACGTTAAGCTGATAGATTTTGGATTAGCAACGAGACTGGATCCAAACGAAGTTGTTAAGATTTCCACCGGAACTGCCGAGTTCGCTGCTCCTGAAATTGTGGAGAGAGAACCTGTTGGATTTTATACGGATATGTGGGCAGTCGGTGTATTGGCTTACGTTCTGTAAGTTCAAAAGCTTAATTTAAATTCCGCTTACAGCTGGAGAGTTTGATTTGATGAGGAATGTTTACATTTGCTATGTGTTTTCAAGGTTGAGTGGACTTTCACCTTTCGCTGGAGAGAATGACATTGAAACATTAAAGAATGTCAAGGCTTGTGACTGGGACTTTGACGAAGAAGCATTCTCTAGTGTATCAGAAGAAGGAAAAGATTTCATCCGCCACCTCCTCATTAAGAACAAAGAGTACGCATACAATAATAATTTATATTGCTATAACTCTTTACACCGTTGTCAATAGCGCTTTCTCATTTTATATTTGCATGATTTGTTTTTTCATTGCAGAAAGCGAATGACAGCTCACGAATGTCTTGCACATTCATGGTTGACTGGTGATCATTCTGGAAGAACTCAAATTATTGAAAACAGCCGCTTCCTGGCACTTCGTAATAGAATACGGGCCAAATATCCATTCTGGGATGACTGCTTATTGCCTCTTGGTCATTTGGCTGAATACTCCTCTCTCAGAAAATTACAAATTGAAAAATATAGAATACATGAGACTTACTTCGGTGAGTACTTTCATTGGAAAGCCATTTCTACATAATTCTGTCACTATTTTATGTGACACATTTAAAGTGGAAATAATTTCAATATTTAACAACATTGTAAAATGCAGATCGAAGACAAGCAGCACCGAGATTTGTGATCAAACCTAGAAGTACGTTCGCGTACGAAGGACAGAGTGCAAAGTTTACTTGTCGTGTTATCGCCATTGCCGCTCCCACCATCACCTGGTACCACAACAACAGCGAGCTTAAACAGAGTGTCAAATTCATGAAGCGCTATGCATCCGAAGATTTCACGTTTATCATCAACAGAGTCAAATTAGAAGATCGTGGCGAATATATCATTAGGGCGGAGAATCATTATGGCTTCCGAGAAGAAATTGTCTTCCTCAATGTTCAACGTACGTTTTCACAGCAGTCTTTGTCTCCAGTCAAGTGAACAATTTATTCACAATTGCATTTTTTCAATTTTAGCAATGCCGAAAGAGATTCCAGCATATAAACCTGAAGCTGCGCCTGTAAGACGAAGAAAGCCACTTGAATGGAGCCTATGGAAAGAGGAGCGTGACTCAGGTCCATTCTTTACGTTCCACCTCCGTCCTCGTGTGGTTCAATACCATCATCCATCGTGTAAACTCCTATGTTGTCTCAGTGGCAAGCCTACTCCAACCGTAAGAATTGCTCTTTCCTCAAGTTTTAACTAAAACTTTGTTTGTGAATGCATGTGACACTTGCAAAATTTATTGGTTGTCTTGTCAGGTGAAATGGTTCAAGGGTACCCGTGAACTGAGTCGTCACGACTATACAATCACACATGCGGACGGAGTGGTAACTCTGGAGATCTTGGATTGTAAACCAGAAGACTCTGGAAAGTACCGCTGCGTGGCCACCAACCCACTTGGCCAAGATGAAACTGTTTGTGTAGTGATTGTAGAAGGTGAAAAATAGAATTCATATCAATCATTTCAATTTATTTCAATTTCATTATTATCCTTTATGATTACTATTATTATTCTTGCAAGATATTATACATTGCATTGTTGGTATTACAGAATGATTCATTATTATACAATCTCTTAAACTTTGTCTTACGTAACACTCACATAGAAACACATGCACGCAACCTAAAGTCTACTCAGAGCACGCAAATAGTTCAATGCTGTCGTATGCTAGCTCTTCCACTCTTCACATACTATAAATCAATCTCAAGTTACATTTTACCCAAATTGTTGCTACACTGAACTTTATTTCCGACCATGTTAGTATTATTAAATAACTCAATATTTTTTTAGTGAGAATTTTGAATTTTTTCATATAATAATAAAACATAATATTTATGTATGTATAAATCAATGAAAAGTTTCAAACCAGAGTTTGGTATGTAGCCGGTTCAATACTTTTAAATATACTCCTGATTTTTTTTAAAAAATGATTTATTTTATTTGCGTTTTGATGTAGCAATGTGTAGCAGTATAATGTAAATGCCAAGTACTCTGAGCAGACTTTAGTTGAACTCATTTCTCAATATATTCTCATAATATGACATTCTACAAATCGTGCGTAACTTTATTTTTGATTTTTGAGACGCAACAGAGTTTTTTCTATGAATTTCTAAATATCATTAAATCCTAAATTACGAACAGCAAAAAAGTATGATTAAAAATTGGGTTGCAAGCACAACACAGCACAGCCATTTATATTTGTCATACCTATTGTTGAAGTTGTGTTTGTCTCATGTTAAAGTATTAATGATGTACATGGACTTACTATTGCCCTTTTGCTGAGGGTGAAAGTGTTGGCTAATGAATGATAAAATATTATGAGATTGGAATACTATTGAGAATGGAGTCGTGCATTGGTAGGCTGTTATACAGTGACTTAGTATAACATAAAATGATTAGAACTAGCTATAGCTGTACTAGCTGATACATGAGGCAAGAATCTAATGAATAAATATTATCTAAGGTACATAATATACATTATACACGTATATACAAATACAGATATATTCTCACAGAAGACGCCACATTTACACGTTACATGAAAATTAGTTTAGATTGACACAAATAGGTATGTACTCACTACCTCTATTCTCTATACATAACTAGTGTACAGATTAGTGATGTAGCAAATGTAGACTAGCTGAGATCTTAATGGAGTTGAATACTCAATCACTTAAACTTAAACTTAAACTTTAACGTATTCTCTAGACGTTACAACCACCGACACAAGACAACAAAACTGAAACATAAATTGCTCTTTTATTTAAACAATCAACAATCAATCAAGTGGAAACAAAAACGCTCGCTCGTTCGCCTGTTGCCTGCCTGCCTGTCTGCCCGCCTGCCAACAATTATTTATCTTAAATTTAATGATTAACTGAATTCAAATGCGATTCATTATGATTCATTTCAGTTCTCTTTCTATCTCTCCTTACACTCTTTCAGTCTTACTCTTATTAGTTACGTAATTATTTAACTTATTGATTATAATTAATACTCTCATGCTGTCGGGGTTAACTACTGAGTACGTATGATTAAGTAGTTCATCTACACTCTCAACTCTCCACACATTATTTCTTTGTTGCCTATGTTGTTTGGCTCTATTGATTCTGCTCCGCTGTGACCGATATATAGTTCGGTGACGGGTACTTTCTCTGAATACTTCTACTACTCATTGCCATTCGCTATGTACTGTACCGTACCGTACTGTATTGTAATGTTGTTGTTGTTGCTGTTGTTGTTCTTGTTTGTATGATGACTATGTTATGATATGATACGATATGATATTATGTTACGATGATATAATGATTGATTGATTGCGGACTGATTGACGACTGATGACCGTTTATTTTCACTACATCCGTTATTTATTTATTATGCTATTATTATTCAGATTATTATTACTATTACTACACTACTACTCGTTATCCGTTACATTTATATTATTGTTATTACTCTCTCTCTCTGTTATTATTATCACTTTTACGCTGCCTAAGCTCTTCTTCACTCTACCAGCACCTTCTCCTCTATTTTAACTCAAAGTCATCCAAAATCGCACACTTGCACGCCCACTCACTTTCAGCATCAAAATTTCGGTTCTAATTTCATTTCCTCTTACAATTAGTAATCCGTTTATTGTTATGTTCATTGTTCTGATTCTGATTCTGATTCTTATTATTATACGATCGGCTCTTTCATTTCTTTCTTATGGCAAGACAGGGATATTTAAAAATGCTACTGCCATACAAAGCACAAAATTGCACTCACCTGTCACCTCCAGGCTACTACCCAGCTTATGTCAAGACATTTATGATAAATCAACCTCAAACTCCCCCAAGCCTCTTTCCACAAACATCCTCCTACCTTTGCTCATCACCAAACTAAAACACACATTTTCAATGTTATGTATATTTATGTACATTTAAATAAGATTCTTTTTCAAAAAAAATGCCGATGATTTAAGCCGATCGCTTCACAGACGACTACCGAATCGTAATTTTTGACTATACAAATACCCTTTGAGCTTTTGAGTTTTTTTGCTTCAGCGGAGATTTTTTAATCATAACGCTTTTGGTTTTTGACATAAGCGGATTGAGACGCGAGAGAAAGTTTTTTTTACTTCCGTTTTATCAACTTTGACGACAAATTTTGCAATAATGTTCCATTTTACTAGACAAGCCAACAACGAGCCAATTTTAAAAGGATTTTTTACTCCTGTTTTGAATTTGGCCACACGAAATTTAAACATGCTTATGACGTCAACGCAAAAATGCTTAAATGCAATAGCTACTTTTTTTATCGGAGCAATAGTTTTTTTAATTTGATTGTTGGGGTGTCGCGATACTTACAAATATGTTTCTGTATGTATTATCTAGCGAGCACCTCTGAAACGTCACTACGTGATTTTTATTTATTTTTATTTATTTATTAAGACGATACAAATATGACGCTCATTTCCAGTGTCACTTTTTTGGACTTTATTACTAGTAGCAGTAGTGTCGCTTCAGTGGTATTTTGTTACTAGTATCATTTTTTAATGAAAAACTGTAAAAAGCTTGAAATAGTTAAAATGGAAGACACGAATTGACTTTAATTTCCATGTATGGTGAAAGCTCATTGAGACGCTTTGCAGTAGAGGCGTTTAGACTTTGACTCTGTGAAAGGGGAGTGGTGAATTTGATGAATTATTAGCTTTTTGCATTGTACTGTTTGGTCGTGTCCCAGAGATGAAACTGTAAATACAAATTCGAGTAATTTGCCTTATTTTTTGCCAATTGCGAAAGATTTTGTCATTCATTTTTGGCCCGACAATGATGATGAGATTGATTAGACTGCTGCGCTTATTGACAATACCTCACCCACATTTTGACCTTCCCGTTTTGCCTTTATTTCCGTTTTGATATTTGGTCTGACCGCCGAGCTGACACATCCACATTATGCAGCTTACTACAATCATAATATTCTCAGCAAACGACAAACTCTGGTTGGAATGCATTTAGAAACAGAATATTAGCACATATTTATATGACAGTCAGGCTATAGCACCACTAGCACATATTTGACCTCTATAATATTTAGTCAGCTTTACTACTACATGCAGCTACTACTGTATCACCAAGGCAAAAGTTAAAAGTTCATGAGGAATGTGGATGGATGGAGATGATGTGACATAGGCGTGTGAACTTTTCTTTCTTAGGGGCATCTTCAACACCTGAGCAGACTCAACTTGCACATAATTTACTTTATTCTGGAGGTAACTATTGGCCCTATTCTTTGGCTTTACTACCACTATGTACAATCTCAGCTCTTTTTCAATCTTTTCTTCTCCCTCTCTCGCCCACCCTACTTTTCATCTTTTCGTCTCCAGTCCTTTCACTCATGAATGAATAATAAATAACACAGCACTTTCTTTCAGAGTTTCAATGACATCACTCCTGGTTTCTGTTTTGCTTTATTTAGTTATGTAGTTATTTATTTATTTACTTAAAATGTCGTTTTCTATCTCTAACACATTTTTGACCTTGCACTGCCTGCAATATCGTCAATCATGACAACCACATCTTTTCTCCTGCAAGATGTACCTTCCAAACTATGAGTACTTTTCCAATACATGATGATGAACAAATACATGGTTCTTTTTCTTTGTTACATTTCATTTACCTTATTTCAACACCTGTCGAACTAGCACCTATACCTATTTATATACCTTAGACAACAGTGTATAATTAACAAGCATCCAATATTAGTCTTTTAGTTCAATAATGGTAGTATTATTGAAGTTTGCCATTCAATTATGTTAACACAGAAACTGTACACATAGAATCGTAGTATAGTTTTAATTTTTTGCTTGTCCCCAAGAGTGTTGTGTAAAAATGGGGAATTCAAAAAGTGTCTGATAATAATTTTGTTCTCTAGCGAGTCTGGATTTAGATACAGACTGAATTTGGGTAGGTGTGTGCTAGGAAATTTAGAAAACAGAATCCTAATAACGTTTGAGTTTGGGATGAAAACATATTTTTAATTTCAGTTTGAGTGATACGTTTGCTGTAGCTACCTCAGAGTGACTACATTTTCTAAATCATAGGGTGTGAAAATTTAAATGAACAGTGAATAATATATCATGGATGAATAATGTAGATCGAAGATACATGCCAGAGACCCAAAGTCACAAAGATTCTTCTAAGCCCATCACTTCAACACCCAGCATAAAGAAGCCAGCAGAAGCTCCTAGGTCCACAGGATCAACTTATGGAAATCAAAAGGTCCATGTCGTTAACATTTATTTAATGCTAATTGTAAATTATGGCAATATAAATAAATACAGGCGTGGAAATTAATTATTTACATTTTATTTCAATTTTCAGGCTGCTGCAACAATTGGAATCGGAAGTAGCCCTGCGGACGACTCAGCCAAGGTAACCAGATCTCCAAAACCTTATGGAAAGACTTTGGATGCCACTGGAAGCCCGTCAAGATCACGATCCACGACCAAAGAATTGGAATGTAAGGCTCAAATAACATTTCTTCGTAGCCGGTTGTAATTTATTTTGCTTCATTATTACGAAAAAAATCAATATTTTTAAATAAATGTATTTAGTGCCCTCTGAAAATGTGCCTATGTCACCACCTGATGTGTCCAAAGCACTTCCGGCGTCACTCTCAGTCAAAGACGGAGAGGCTCTTGAGATCAAATGTGAGTTTAAAGGTGACCCAGAGCCACAAGTTAGTTGGACAAAGAACGGGGAGCCTCTTGTCTCTTCGGATGTAGTCGCATTGAAATACCGAAACCGAGTTGCTGTTCTCACAATCCCCGAAGTATTTCCTGAGGACGAAGGAGTATATATTTGCAAGGCTGTCAATACTATGGGAAATACTGAAACTAAATGCTCACTCAAAGTCCTCCGTGAGTCATACTTTTGTTTTCTTATTCCCCATACACAACCTTTGCTTTAACCCAACTCAACTGAACACGACAAAAAGTCCCATCCACAACTCCTGCCAAAGTTTCTTGTTGATAATATTATTCACTTACTTCAAACTTTCACCTACTCTCACATACAATCCTTATGAAAGTATACATGTTGAGGATTTAAAGTTTTTCGATTTGTCATGTTTGCTAATAGAAATATTTAGATAGTGAACACACTGTGCCATTTCCAAGTCGATATTTTGTTGCATCCTTATTTATTTTATTTATTTTGTGTATTTAGCTATGGAAGGAGCTGGCAAAGGTAAAGGCAAGGGTTCTGACGATAAACCTCCAGTAATTGTGGGTCATCTTCAATCTGCTGTAGTTAAAGATGGAGACCCTGTAACGCTTACTTGCCGAATCACAGGTAATCATTCTGTGTACATAATAAATAATAATATTGTTTTCTCATTGCATATGAAAGTGAAATGTTTTTTTGCATAACAGGCGCGGCCAAATTTGATGTGGTATGGCTTCACAATGACAAGGAAATCAAGCCTAGCAAGGACTTCCAGTATGATGCATCTGGAGATAGCCGAACATTGCAAATAGCTGAGATCTTCCCAGAAGATGCAGGTGCATATACCTGTGAGGCATTTAATGACGCCGGTGAAGCTTTTAGCAGCTGCTCTCTTGTTGTCGTTGGTAAGTTGTTTGCTTTTTCTAATATTTAATAATCTGTTCCCTTTTCACGAACATTGTGGTATTCAATAATTAAATTTCCATGCTGGAGATTTGACAAAACTATTTTGATTTTTTACAGTACCAAACGAAGAGCAAAAGAGTCCATCTTTCAAGACATTCCCACGTTCTGCCACAGTCCGACAGGGAGAAACTGCTACCTTCAACTGTGAGATTGACAAAGTCCCTCAAGCTGGTAATTTTTGCAATTTATGTGTGTGTGTTAGCTGGTGTAGTTTTATGTGGGAGTGAGAAAGTAAAATAATGGGAGTGTGTTGACTTTACAGTGGAATGGTTGAAGGACGGGAAAGTACTTTCAGAGTCAGCCAAAGTTCACATAAAGGCGGTGAGTAAATCAAAGTTCCAACTGGAGATCGTAAATTGTGCCGGAAACGACGTGGGTCAATACGCGGTCAGAGCAGTCGGGAAGAAGGCAGAAGCGGTTGCAGCTTTTGCGAACAATGTGGTGTCCGCCGGGACGGCCCTCTAATTATAATGATTATCTCATCTTGTAACGTCTTCTACAACCTCAAACACGTTCTTGTTACATAATTGTATTATCAGTAGTCATTTAAATAGAATAATTATACAAGCTGTACTGGCTTAACCTTACTCCATAAATTGTCTTTGTTTAATGTAATGTGCAATGTACTAAAGTATAGAAAGCAACTAACGCCAATAAACCAGTGACAGGAACCGAAAGAGAGAGAGCGAGAGAGAGAGTTCGTTTTTACATACATAAACCCGGAGAATCTTACCTGCTTACTGTATGCTAGAGTATATGGTACAGTTAAGTGGACCTACGTCAATTATTATTGTTAAGTTAAAGATATACTTAAGTTGTACTTGCAACGTAACGATACATAATGTACTGATTATAACATAACCATAAGTTCACACTACGTGAGCCCTATCAGCTCCTCCTGCCTCAAACTTATAGCACTGTAAGTTTATGAATTGATGATATTTATTGTTAGACAACAATTAATACGTACTCATTTCAATAATTATGTGTATAATTAGTTGTCGGTCGTATGTACCATATTATTATTACATTACTTACTTTAACTTAAATGATAAATAGGAACCTCTTTATCAAGAAGCCTACAGGAGGCCAATTACTCTCGGTGTTGTTACTCGTGTACTACTTCTACTTACTGTTTTGTCGTTAGTGCTCTACCAGTGTGTTAACGATGCAGAAATGGATGTAGTGATGTAACCCACTTGTTTAAATGTTGAGAAATGCACTCACTGCCTGTAATTATAAAACTGTAACTGACTATAGATGAGAGTCGTCTGAAAATGTCAAGTTGAATGTTCTAGTCATTACAAGATAGAAGTAAATTACATACACAAGTTGCTCCAAATAAGAAGAATGTAATCAAGTATAAGGTAATATTATAAATAGAGTGTGTGTTTGCATTATAAAAAAATTCATTGGAAACTTATCAGATCAGGGTGATTCGAATGGAAATGATGGTTCTTCTAGGTACAGATATTCTATAAGTGCAAAATCTAACTAAAGATGTATTGAATGAATGCTCTTTTGTATGAAAACCGTCTTAATTTTTAAATTGCAATTGTAATAATAGGATGCACGGTCAAGTGAGCTGAGTGTGTATCTGTTAAAAATTGACAGCCGTCCGCCCTGACCGAATGTATACATTAACAAATGACCCCATTACTCAGACCACTCGAGAATTTATGAATTGTTTTGGTGAAGAAAAAGTTAAATACACGGAGCGCGACTATCCGCCACATCATGCGCAGAACTTAAACTATTTTAATGGAAAATTCTACTAGCCGTGTACAAGAGCCTACCTTCTGAAAATATTATTTAAGCCATCGACTTTAGATAATCTCTGTTCGGAGATTAGTTGCGAGAGCCCATAATCTTGACGCTGATGTACATACATATAAATACGTGTAAAATATATCAACGTTTTAATTAAATATTATAACTACTACAAAAATCACTATATTATTATAGATAGTACCTTCTCTCCACATTAATGATTACTGTTGTGTCACCAATTTCTCTTGATTTCTTTCTTTGTTAATGTGCATTTCAACTTGTTCGTCAGGTCAAATTAAAAATACACTATAAGAGTTCAAGCACAATTTCAAGTCTAATAAGAATCTACTGCTAAACTAATTCAGGAAGTATACATAATATGCCTACATGTTCGGAAGTACGACGATGCCTCTAAATGGTGGAAATATATGAGACGATGATATAATGATAACCTAATTAAGCGATAATAGGAACATAGTGATATCAATGTGCTAACTAAATAAATAAAGAAATGGGCTAAAATTCAAGTATCCAACTCATCCTTTTTATATGCCTAGTGTAAAAAGCCTTGCTCATAATCCACTAATATAGTGTGAAAAACTCGGTGCACTCAATTGCCATAGCTGCTATGCACACAACTCATTATTACTTAATGTCTCTCATATTCTTATGATCATTTCACATTATGTGATTTCATTATTCGCAATGCATGTACATCATATAATAATACAATCCCATAGGAATTTCTAGGGCAAATAAAATATACTGTACTAACAATAAGTATACAGGATATTTATTTAACAGCAAAATAAATGGTATTGACAACACCATTATTTAAACTTTCAGACTGTTGTAAAGGTTTATTGCATTTGCATCGTAACTAATGTAAATCACGAATTGCATCGAATCCATTAGTTGGAGGCCCTGTATTGCACACACTCTTTTTTGTCTCACGTTAGAACTAAGTATTTATTGTTAATAACAAACAATACACAGTATGTACTAAAAGTTGGTATTTGCAGTTGCACCATTTGCATTTACACCATGCAGAAGAAAGGTAATACAAAATGAAAGTACTGCGAAACAGGACAGTTTCCTGGGCATTTCTAATTAAGACTCAAGGGACAACAATAATCATTTTTTGCACGCCTTCTTGTATGAAGAAATGAGCAAAAGAAAAATTAATTTTATACTTTACATTGTAAATTTATTTCCTTGTGTTCATTAGCCAAAATGTTAATTTCTAGAAGAAATTGTCTCAAGGGACATCGCCAAGTCTCTTGACCCTCGCTTGTCTCCATAAACACATGCACGCTTAATTTACGTTTTAGGCTCATAAAATATTGTTGCAACAAACAAAGTAACTAAAAATGTCTACTTAATAAGGATATGGTAATGTCCGTGTCTCATTTCCATATTGTACTATATATTATACTGCATGGTGTCTTCTTTTCTTCATAATATTATAGTAGTATGTAAAACAGTGTCGGTTATTAATAATTAATTATATGGAGATTACATTCAGAACATTGCAGTTGACTGCAGTCATACTACATCTGTAATTAACGACGACGCTAAGTGAAACGCGGGTGTTGATGTCTATGAGGACCTTAAACCTAGTTGGACTTAATTACAATAGGTTTCATTGAATAGGGAAGTATAATGCGCGTTGACTCATTGTCTGCCGTGTTTTGCATTGATGGTTCTATCTCAATACCAGGAAGCTAAGCATCAAGTCGTTAGACTCCACTGTATTGTGTTCGTGCTTTCTTGTAAATACGGGTTTCTATTAATTAGTAGCCTTGACTTGACACAAGCCTGCTCGTGTTTTCCTACCCCTCTCTGCTGCTCATATGCTGTGTCCGTGTCCTGATTTCGGTGGATATGCAGAGTGGAAACCGAATAGAGACAACGGTTGTGCGGTGACATGTAGTGATAATTGGAAGAGAAAAGATTAGGAAACCTTGCAAATCAGCGGATTAACAAAGACAAAACGGAAACCTTAGTAAAAATTATTTTACTCAATGCATGAAAGGTAATTATTAATGAATGACGCATTCAAACAAAGCCAGAATAAATCAATGTGTTTTCCAATTCCCCATATTCATCATGAAACAGAAAACTATATCAAATTTCATTGCGACTCATAAATACATTATCTAAAAATACAATTTCATGGCTCGTCATAATATAACCCTTTTGTTTGTTGCAGAGTTCTCAACATGACTCTTTAATCAATACTCTAGGTAAACATAGGTAGCTATTCTGTATACTATACTGCCTGTACTCTAGGTATATTATGTTTGGTTTTCTCACCGAATGTTTTAACATGGATTTTATGCATGAATGTATGGTTAATTGCTACTGAATGCTTTAATTATTGCCATGAATACTTTGGAATTTTGTGCATTATTTAATTTTTTTTTTTAAAAAAAAGAAGGAGGGAAATCTATTTTATCAAATAAAATTCGAGATAAGCAGAAAATTTGAATGAGAGAAACACAACTGTATCTTAATTCGACGGAAGTGTATGTATAAGATGTATTTAAATATGATGTGATATACAGTAGTATGTAGTAAGTCCCTTATTGCAATTATATTGACAAGGCCCGTGTAATATTGGCTGGGAAAGAATAGGGTTTTGTGCATTTATAATATAATGCTTTGTTTCGCACGTCTGTGAATCTCTGTGAAATGTAAAGTCTGCTGAGTGTGCTCGCTGTCAAATCATCCTCAACCCAGAGTGACAGTTGAAATAAATCTAAAGAGTGTGCTTGCAGTATCGAAATAAGTACAGACTCTGATAGCTGTCAATGCAATCTGAGATATCAAGGAAGTCTCCTGTGTTCCATTCACTATAATATACACACATACAGCTCTCTAACACTGTCCACTCTATATTTATACCACTATTTATACCAAGATATATAAAGCATTCTATCTCTATTATTTTTGGTAACAATGAATTGCACAACTATAGATTTATACTACACTGCCACTACAGTAGCTCTAGTAGGTATGAATTTATACCATAAAGATGAATATACAAAGAGTGTAGTAGCACCAGTATGCAGTAGCTTTAGTGTAGGTACAGTGCATAGCATTGTCAATGTAGAGAATAGATAGTAGTAAATGATAAAGGAAACTAAAAATCACGTTTTTCTCTTTCATTCCCTATTCAGAATTCAGAATTATCTCAATTGTCAATTCGCTGACAGAACAAAACAGACAGAATACAAGTTTCAATGAGCATTGACTGATAGGATTTTTATTATTCCTTCATCCCAGTCACATCTCATTATTACTAGAATCCAATTCAGCACTTCCCACCAACTCATTTACTTCTGTTTTAATTTTTCATATTCCCCTTCATACTTCACAGTCACACGTCACACCAACACAAGATAAAGCCTCTCGAGAACTCCACATCACATCCCACACTAAATTAATGAAACTGTTTGATAGAAACACACGACAGCTCCCTTTAATTTTACATTTACTTTACCGTTAACATTGTCATAGCTACTAATACTTTATCTACTAGCCAAATATTTTTACTCACACTTACAACTGTCAAATATTATACAACCAGTCACATCCAATAAGTCCTCAATAATCCTTCCGTTCTATACCGAAAAATATACATGGGCATAAAAATTTTCTTATGCATAATATAGTAAATGCATATATAGCCATGTAATGACTAGTTCAGAATGAGACTGTGATGTTATTACCCATTAATGTCTTTCACGGTTTTTAATTAATGTTGTGTAATGTAATGAATTAACCGAAAGTGCAAATAGTGTAGTAGTACTTTTAAAGTTTAGTACTTGTAGTAAACTTGAGACTTAAGATATTGATTGGTAAATACTACATTTATTTGTTTTCATGGTAAGTGGGTATATAAGTAAGTAGGTGTATTAATTGACATTGAAGAGTTAATCTGAAAATGAATGTTCTACTAGTAGCCATATAGTATAATAAGTAATGTTGTATATCGCATTACTAATACAGTGCTAATTTAATTGCATGCATCAGCACTTGCACAGAGTTATGGTCTATAAAGTGTCACAATATTTACTTTGCAATACAAACAGTAAGTAGATCCGTTTGTTTATCTTCTTAATATCTCTGAAAACATAATATTATGCGTAGGTACTCCATTTATGCGTACATAGAAGGTACACAAGGCTTATTTCCCCAAGGCAAGTAATTCAATTAGTTAAAGTAGTAGCCAGGTACAAGCCGTGCTTTGTGGAAAGATAAGCATCGGTTCGGAACCATTGCTGATTGTGATGTTACATGAGTGTCGTAAAGTTAGCTTCGGCTTTCCTTGTTTTCAATTTCATGAAGAGTAATTCAGAGTAGAGTGCACACTTATCCTAGATTGGCTAATTTCAACTAATTTAGTAGTTTCATGGCATGTATCTCAAATGTGCTGTACCCACAACTTTTTTTTCAACAATGTCACAAATAAGTTTCCAAATAAATAGGTCACTTTTGAAGTGATTTAAAGTTACAGCTCTGTTCATGCGGTCTTGTAGCAGTCTACTGCATTTTTTTGTTTTGACAATTGGATAAAGCATTTCTTAGTACCGCTAAGGAAATCTAATGGTATTGGTATGTAATGTACAGTAGTGTTTCTAAATGAATTCATGAGCTTTGATTTGTAGTCCTTACATTACTCTTTAGTTCTTCCGAGTCGTATTTGTGCAAGCATTCCATACAAGTATTACCGTATGACAAGTTAATTAAAAAATCGATTACAGTTATTTTTCAGTGTTTCAACCAGAGGATGTACACAGATTGCTACACAAGATTAAAAATCTCATAGCATGCCAGATGTTTTATGATTATTTATAGGTACTCGTACAAGTCGTACATGTCATTCGAATATCAAAGCTTAATTCAAAGTACAAATGTAATGCACGTATTGTGGCTTCCATACGAAGTTTAATCATGATAATCATGAACTACTTATCAAACTCATTTCCCAGTCTCAAAAATTAATTTTACTTGCCAATTTTACTGCAGTGCTAGTTGACACTTTACTACTGTGACTAACAGCAAAAATATGCAAATGAAGTCACGAATAAAGAAATTGCTTAACATTTTAATTCATATCATTTCACTATATCTTTTTAACGGTTGCCGACTAAACCTTCAACCGTATTCAATTGCATAATATTCTGAACACATTACAATATAATCAAATGCATAATAACTTTTTTCTCCAGCAATTAACAAACTGTAACGGTACAATGCAAATGATACTGAGGTCAAAGTTGAAATGGCTTGACTAAGGAAATTCAATATTTTTGTAAGTATATTATATAACTTGAATTTTTCAAAGGGTTGCTGGAGGGCTCCTGTATGCATACCTAATAACAAGTAGGTACATGACGAGGAAGCGAACGTGAATACAGCTAATAGTAATAGCTATACCGAAGGACAGTAACGGCTTGAATAATTTAGGAGCATTTCTTTGTGGTTTTGTGTTAAAATGTATTTATGTGAAGAAACCTTTAGGAGAGTAGAGCATTGATACTCGGTTGAGGAATTTAAGTGTTAACCTTGCTGTGCAGCATAGCTAATCCAAAAACAGCACTCTTGAAGAACTGTTATTATTATTGAGTGGAGAGGTACTCTGCTCATACACAATTGTCGTAGTTTTCATAGAAGGAGAATGGGAGCCGAGGAGTATCTACCTGAGTATTTGTAAGACTGGTGAAGGGGGACGGACAATGATGATTTCATAATGTTCATTCAAAAATCTACCTTGACGCTAACAATACATGAGACACTTTCTCAAGTGTCAAGCCAAAGAGCGACCGATGATCGTTCAAGTAAGCATGTACACAAACTGAATTGTTGGAAAGATGTTGTTGTATAGGGAAGAATTACATATAAGTGCACATTACACTCAATTCCACTGTGTATATAACAACGTGACAAAAAGAACCAACAAATTCGGTTTCTCTTCTGAAGGAAAATGAGCGCAAGCGTCTCTACTCACCAAGCAAACATTAGCTCTCCCCATTCCCCCGAAAGGAGATCCGACTGGTTTCTAAAAAAGCCGAAGGTTAATATGATGGCTACGAACACCAGCAGCTGTTTTTGGCTACTAGTCCCTCCAGTCTGCCTTATATACCTACACACCATCCAAAGAACCCACTACCCGTAAATACATATAACACAAATGCACTATTAGAATGGAGTGTACAAGATTTGTGTTATAATGCTCTGCTACCATACCGCTAGCACGGACATAGGATGTAAGTGTACAAAAGCTCTATGCACATCCACATCTACAAATTGTACACAGAGAGATGAAGGGCGGATTCATCCTTGCTTGACTATATGGACGCTACTACAGACGCTACCTAACTAAACCCTAGATCCTTTCCATATCCCATTCATAGGCGAAAATGTGTCTACAGATTGTGCTACTAACTATAGTTAAATATACTTGGTTGTGTATACCACAGAGCACGATGTAAAGGAACTGCATCATACGGATGCTGTCTGTGAGTCGTGTCGGTGCCAACACAAGAACTGACTCAAAACTACCTACTTTAGATCACAGATACTGCTGACTCTAATACTGTTACACACACTACAGATAAGATATTGCACAATTTCATAGGCAACAGAATATTAAAAAGTTCAGCTTAGACGAAAATTATGTAGACTGAAGCAAGCAAAACGTTGCTGCCACTGCCACAGCCAGCAACACAAAACAGAGATATGCGATGATGTCCTTGGATGAAACTGTTAATGAACATTTAAGTGTCAAACAAAGCAATTGTGTGCATATAATTCTTAATCAAATGCTTAATCAAAACTGATTTATTATTAAAATGGACATGTCATTGCTACGGAGCCCCAACGAACAACAACCAGAGCATTTATATGAAATCCAGGTCGATGGAATATGAAAACGAAGTGATGGAAGGGATTTGTTTGCTTATTTAGGAAAAACAGTTGTAAATGAAATGAAATGAGAGGTAGTGAGTATATCTGGATGGGAAAGTACTTGTCGAATTATCCTCTTGGGGCATGAAACTACTGTCTGCACAAAGTCCGTGCCAACCACGCGGGTGCAACACAAGGAAGCAAAATAAGGACAAGGCACAAAATCCGGCAGGTATTGCTAATATGTGGAGGTATACGTAAATATTGCTGAACTCGAGAGAGTCCTATACATAAATACACAGAGAAATAAATAGGCATGGTATGTGCTCTATAGAGCCCTTTGACTATGTATGCATAATAATACACACTGTAGTGCACCTAGCCACTAGCAGAAGACCAGTGTATAAGAGAAGGACTTAAGCCCTACGACGACGATCGTCATTGTGTTGTGTACAAAGCTGTAAGAGGACTATATACACATGAAAATATAAAATTTCGGCGTTGTTGTCCTTTAGACGGCTTAAGGTATATACGTCGGAGAACACATATATATAAATAGGAGAGCGAATGAGGCAATATTACATAAAGAGGGATACCGTGTCCTCCTCCTGACGTTGTCGTAATAATATCTGTAGCAAAGTTTTCGGGGTTTTGGGGAGGAGAGAGTTTTCGTTTAGGATCTGAGTCTGTGCTTTGACTGTAGAGTATTTTCCTTTTACTTATAAACCAGCAGCTTCTATTACACTACTCCCGTCCTACTCCTTCTTCCACTATTACTCAACTACCACCACCACCAGCAAATATTACCACGGCTTCTACAACTCTACTACTTCTACAACTCTACCAATACTACTCCTCAAGATATTTCCTTCGTATAGCGCAGTCCACATTCAAACTACCACAGTTTGCTGCTACTGCTCCTGCTGCTTCTAGTAGACGATTGAGAGTGAATAGAGTTGACTGTGACTGTGACTGCTGCTGCTAAAGCCCCAGGCTCGTTTCTTTTGGTCCATTCTTTGGATGGGCTCAGTCAGTTAGGTTGGGATTTTCTGACAAGTCGAGTCTCTCCCTCCGCAATGTATCTCTGTTGACTTTTTAAGGCAGCTTGAATGTTGAAGCTTGAATAGTGTTGGTGATAGTGGTTTCTGTGTTCGTCCCTGCATTTCACATCTTATACAATACGCACTCTAACAAACATCATCAGTTGATTATGCCAAATCTACAACCAACATTATACTACACTTACATTTACACTACAGCCACATTGCTCTTCTTATATAATACTCTGTAATAAAACACACACGTAAAGAGAGAGAGAGCGAGATATGCCAACTTCCTTTTTCTAAGGAGTTTTTAGTGGCTTGAAAATCCTCAGTTTACTCAGCATCTGATCAACCATAACATAACATTCTGTTATTTCTGAATAAAACTTACATAATAAAGCATTGCCCTTCAATCCAAGTACTGTTCTAATGGTTTACTGTTAACACACGGTTCAGTATTGCATAAATAAATATAGGAGAATAATAATACTGTATGTATCATCGGCATGTTGTTATTGGCTGCTAATTGAGTATCGTGTGTTTAAGTTAAAAGAGAAACTTGACGCTGTGTGTATAATAGAATACTCTTTGGTGTGTGTAACCAGATCTTACATAATAGCGGCGAGTTGACCCCTTTATTACTTACATTAACTTTAGCTTCATGCGTTATATCATCGTTGTTACAATAAATTCACTTAATCAACTCAGTGAGCATTTAAGCTGTTCAATGACCCAACCTTTGTGAAATAATATAAACCCGTGTTAGTTGACACGTATATAGACACAGAGAAATTGTATATGCATTAAGATTCAAGAACTTTCGTTGTTGTGTATATACTTGTTCTCTTTAAGCCGCTTATATAACATTCATATTTTACGAACATTGGAATTAACAATGGTTTTTACGCAGTGTGTCTTATTCAAAATTTGACAAGAATATTAGTTGGTCGGCTAACGATAAAACTGTTGTACAAGATTGCGGTTTGTGTACAATTTGTAAAATAATTTGGTTGGGCAGTGACTAACAGTGTTTTAAACAAATTTTTTGTGTATTTGACATATACACACAAGTGTAAACTGCAAAACGATCAATACTCTGACTGGCTAATGGTATTCTGTGGAGGTGAGTCAGTTTGAATCTGATACAAGACTTTGGCGTATAACAATTTCGACTCAGCATATAAATAAATAACCATTGAACCGTCCGTTTCGTCAACTCAAGTTTAGACAAAACTTGAAATCGAGAGTGGTTAACGAGACAAGCGGTTTTTCATTTCCCACTAAAGTTTTTCCAGCACGGATTATTCTTGGAACCCTTAGGGATAAAGTGTTTCAACAGTAGCAGATTTCAAGAAAACTTCTCCAAGTGAAAGTTATATGGCCGCTAGAGATTTTTGTTTGAAGAAAATCTTTAAACATTGTTAGCATTAAGGAAAAGTGCTATAGAAAAACTTTGTCAAATTTATTACCATTGGCTGAAACTGTTTCGTACAGTTCTTAATAATTTTAAGCTGGAATTGTTTCAACAAAATTCACTTGACATTTTTAAAACTAAGCAAACGGTGTACACACATTCAACATTTAAGTAATGTCAAGATGTGTGCACGTGTAGTGATGTATTCATAAAGTACTGATTGGATGTTAAGTGAAAAAGCGTTAAATAGTAGACGCAAAGAAAGCGGGAGAGAAGAAGGCAATGACTGCGAGTCCCACTGACAAGTGCCATAAATGATAATTTGTTAATGTTAATGCGTCTGTAGCATAAAGTTACATTTTGCCCAGAACAACAAGCGGAACCACACACGACACAAGTGAGTCTAAAGTAGATAATTCGAATACCGCTGGTTTGTAATTGCATTACGTGTAGTGTATCTGAAAGCACTGAAATAGAAACGTAAGGTATATAATATCTCTTCACTGTTTCCACTTGGGCTCTTCTTTAATGCAAAGAACTTATTTTTGGGCAGGGTCTCCAAGTGAGTCAAAAAGCGTATGAAGCAAAGGCTAAAAGGCTGCCGTTCTTCAAGTTAAAATCCCAGTGTGCAGAAGCAGCAAGCCGAAAAAGGAGTTGCAAGAGCAAAAACGTAAAAAACTCTATACGGAAACTAGTGCGAATCTGTGAGTAGTAAATCACACAAGGCTGCCTTTTACAACACTTGGCTGGCTGCTCCTCCAGTACATATTACTGTTGACTGTGCACACAAAAGCAACACTACTCTATTACTCATAAATGAACGAACGTACCTTAAACAAACAGACTTAACGTGCGTGCATTCGGAATTCTCTTCCAGTAAGCATCACATAATCTTTATATCTATAAGTAGAACCATATTATACTCAAAAGTCAAAGTATCGCACGTAGTATATACTTAGATATACATTCGAATATTATATTATGCTGAACAAATCGGTGCACATGGAAACACACGTATAGCCAGCGACATTACAACATAGACACAGTCTAAACACACATATACGTAAATAGAAACAGAAATAAATAAAACTCAGCAAGTCCAGATAAAGTTCCGGGAAAAGAAATAAAAATAAATTTTAATCGTCACTAAAAGTCAATCAGATACATCGAGATTCAGACTTGGACGATCCGACCAACTTTAAAGAGAGAATTAATGATCCGTATTGAAATGCGAAGACATGCTTAAATGTTTTAGAAAGTCTGCTTGAAACATCGCGATTGACTATTACCAGTCTTATACGGACATAAAATAAAGATAAGATTTATTCAAAAAGCAATCGCATTTAGCCTGGCATCCAGACGTTGCACCGATTGGAATTGTGAGAAAGTGCCATTCAGTCCCAAAATATTTTTGCAATTACACAGATATTGCTATTGATTTTATCGCACACAACCTTTGTCCAGGAACAGCAGCCGCCTTCGTTTACGATCGCTAGCTTTCAAAGTCTTGACTTATGGTGTTGACTATTCGTCACAAAAGTATTACAAAAATAGTGACATACAGAAACACTAATAGCCCTCTACATGTGAATAAAAACACATTGAATTGAAGTATGTAATATAATATAGCAAAGTGCACACACACCGATGGTGGGGTGCTGATAACGATAAACAAAAACTTGCATACACAATAGACATTTCATTTCTTATTCTGCACGCAATAAGTTCATTGCATAGTGTGCATTAAATTATAAAAAATTGCGTTTCCTTGTGTAAATATATGCTACACATTTATTTACACGCGTACATTTCAATGATAATAACCCGAGCATAACTGGCTATTAAAAACTCAGGTCAAAAGTGAAATATTAAATAAATAAACCATAAACTCACTACAAGAACAATCGTTCAAAACAAGCAGAAAGTGGAGAATAGTAACAACATAAGTGACAAGCTACAACTGCAAAATTGTAAAAACACCAACCGAAACCTTTCTACCGACAATTCTGCCAGAAGTTCATACACATTTCTCGTCATTTACTCCAACGGTGAATAAGAAGAAACTCGCAGGAAGGAATTTCAGAAAGACTTTCACTCCTACAACAGCCACACCAAAACACAGCACGCCTGCAAGGGTCTCATAGTCGGCTTTGTAAAACTGGTATGAATATAAATGAATAAATGAATAATAGCTTTCTCAATTCTAGACTTGCCATTAAATATTAAACATTAGCGTACACTATTGATATACGATGCAGATAGTCAAAAACTGCTTGAATTTCTTTTATTTGATGCAAAAAGCCATCACTGAATCAATACTAACTAATATGGTGAAAACTGCATTATTAATACAAATTGAATCTTCTCGTTGCACGTAACAATAATTTCTGTACTCGTAACAGCAATATACGTTCCTTGTAGTGTAAACTAGTGTAAAGGCATTTGATATAATATTTTGTTCAAAAACTACCATTTCAAACTATACACTGCCCATTTCACAATTTAACTGGCAAAGTTGTACAACACCCAAACGGTGATTTCGTGTGTTGTGCTACATCCAATAAGTTAAAGCCTACAAAGATACAATATTTAAAGACCGACCACAGTTGCGAAAGGAAAACCTACAACATTTTCTCCTTTTCTTTCGTAACACACACAAGGCTGTATGCTAAAGAAAGGACAGAGTGAAAGAACTCATTCACTTTCAAATATTATAGCAAAAGGCAGCAAACAGAAAAACTGTATAGTTTCATCACCATTCAGTTTGTTGTAAAAAAGACATACTGTGAGAGGTAGGTATAATAAGTTTTGTTCGTATAATATCTCAACTTGGATACATGATACATGCATACCACAGGATAATTCGTGTTTCAGTTGCCCTACTCCTATCCAGTTCTTTCTTGTTTATTGTACGAATCAATTGTGAACTGCGAATACAAAGTATTCGAATATTTCGCAACAAGCAATGGCCAGTGGTCGTGATTCTGTTGAAATTTTGACTTGGTGACCTTATAGAATCCACCATTTTCTTTCATTCTTCGTGAACGATTTTGCCTGAATCTCCTTCTTACCGATAAATCACTGGATAGACCTGACTTTCAATTTTACTAATGGTCTCCTATTGATCATTGATCAATCTTCCATCATCTTATAATATTTGTCATTAAAAACACCAATCACCAAAGAAAAAACACGACATAATTTTCCATCTTTTAATTAATTATTAATACCTAGATTGTAGATTTAGTCAATCATCAATAGTGACTATTATATACCAAAGCAGTATACAGGATGGAGAGTAAACGGGCAATTGACTCCCCCCAAATCCCAAAAGAGAAGCTATTTTGCCACAACATGAAAAAATTACAAAATATTTCGCCCTACATAACATTTTGATGCATTTTACGTTGATTTTGACCCAAATAGACTCCATTTCTGCCGAGATTATAGAAATATTTCCACCTCGCTTTAGGATTTTTCCCTCCCAGACACCCGAAATCTCTTTCTGTATTCGGCCTTGTGACAATTCAGTAGTGTTAAAACTCTACTATAGCGGCGTCGCCATTATTATTAAGAAAGCGTGTATAATAAATTTAGGATGTACGAAACAAATGACAAAAGAATAAGGAAGTAGGTTCTCTATTATTTTTTTAATTTTGAATTTGCAATTATTTTTGCTTTGTAGATGAATAAATAAGTGCTGCCAACTCATTTGTCACTTGGATCCCATTTGCTGTTTTTAAATATTTAATTTGATTATATTATATTTTTATGTAGTATAAAATATGATAATAGATTTAGATCCTTCTGAATCATTTAATGTCGAAAGAAAATGTTTGTAGTTGAATTTATTTTTGGACAACCTATTCTTGGTTTTATTTAATCTGTTTTACAAAAACATTTCCTTTCTGAAAATCAATGCTGAAACTAGAGTGAATAAGAGCATATCACATTGTTTGTATGTCATTCATGTATATTGAGTAAACTAATGTCATAATGTAATTATTTGTTTCATTCTGTAGGGGAAATCAACCGTGTCGATGGGGCTCATGGCGTGGCATTTCGGTCTCCTTTTGTTGTCTCTATACGTTTTCGAGTCTCTTCCTCAAGAGTCAGTTTGTCTTTCGGATATTTACTGGAATGCAACCAATCCAATGTAAGTCGAAATTTAGTTCACTCTATTATCATTTTCAGACTTTTTGTGCATATTTACGACATGTCGTTTCAGCAGCAAATACATCATACGCATACCCATAAAAATTTAATACCACCATGACAATCGGATTGGATTAGCATAAGAATGACGTATAAATGTATACACATACGCGTCCTTTGCACATAGGTAGTTACATCATATACTTACAAATTGCATTTCAAACTACCATGTGCTTATACACATTGTAATACCAGCCAATTCATTCAATAGATGTTGGCTAAGTGGGTAAATAGCATAATTATGGGCTGTCAGTAAGGTTAGACTAACATTTTTCCACCACAAGGAAATTTGCCTTCATGGCTAACTTTTCATTTCCCTTATAAACTTCTGACTTACATATTGCGTTCAAATTATGTAGATAGATATTTAATAAGTGTCAATTCAACATGCAAAATGATGTTATTATTGGCAGACCTCTCTATTTTGACCGTCAGGATTCGTGCATAGCCAAATTTGTTAAGTAAAGGTTTTGACCTTTCAAGGATCCTTTAGTGAACAGTTAACTAGGTATTTTAGTCTATACACTCGATATTGCACACTAGTATACAAATAATTTAACTTTTTTATTCAAGGTTCACGCAGATCATTTTTTGTTAACAAGTACATGCAACTCTACACACAAATACATGTAGTTTCTGAATTGTTTGTTTCCGAACCACCATTTGAAACATACGATATTAAAATTTTAAATAGACTTGATTTATGGTGTTATATTTCGAAATGATGATCATATGAGAATGTATTGGATATAGGGCATTTATATTTCATTTTAAGACGAATAATGTACACCATGCGTATACGCCGGGGTTTGAATTCATCTGGTCGGAATCTTATTTCCAACAAGATAATATTCACATACCTACCTCTAACAGGCACGCACGTGTCGCCAATGCCAAATAGTATGTACAAGCGGTGATTTTGTTTGTTGCTTCACATGTACAGAATATGGAGTACTATAATTACAGTTAAGTTAGAATAGACTAATTTTCCTATTACATGATTTTCAATATTGTTTATCGATGACAGAATTCGTTAGGCCACAAAACTCTTGAAAACAGGCTTATCAATTAATGACAGGACGATTCCAACAATTTGATTATATATAACGTTTATGAATGTCGACACACGTAATTGGGAAGTTAAAGAAGTTTCGCTACGCATTAACTTGTATGACAAGACATTGATATGTTGGTATGTTGGTATTATTTTATTCAGTGATAATGCATAACAATCAGTTCTCTTCCAGCAAGTCACTCTAATTAGCTAAGTAATGAGGGAAAAAAAAACTTGTATGACAAGACATTGATAAGGAGAGTCCACGATATGATTGCTTACACGTGTATTGATTTATCATAACAGACTACCAAATATTGTCCTGTCGTCAATTTAACACAAACCGTGTAGCTTATAGTTATGCAAAAATTGCTACATAACACTTCAGACACTCTTGATTTCAACCAAATGTCTTCTCAATGTTAATGTTAGTCAACTTTGCATTTTAAATGTATTTGCTACTACCCATAATTGTATTTAATAGCTCTTTTGTGTTAAGCTATGCATTTACGCACTCCATTCTAACAAACCATGTTTTCTTTGCACGATCTAATTATGCATGAATTTGTGTTATAGCTAGGTACTAGAGGTGGTAACGGGCAGATATTTTCCAACTCGAACCCACCCGAACTCGAAAATTCAATGCCCGAACCCGACTCGAACTCGGAAAGTTTACGCCCGAACCTGCCCGAACTCGCCCGAAACCGACTCACTTTTTGCATTACATATGATTAAATGAATAATAATTTGTACATTTGTTGCCCGAACTCGCCCGAACCCGAAACAGCGGCAAAGTATTGCTGCCCGAACTCGCCCGAAAACGAGTTCGGGCGAGCGGGCAACGAGCTGGCTCGGCTCGTTACCACCTCTACTAGGTACTGTGTTTACAATGCAATTGGGATTGTTAGCATTTAAAAACCAATATAAATTCTACTACATTGTACATAACAATTTCTTCTGCATCTGGAAGAACTGACATTGCAAGTGTGTATATAGGTTTATCTTAGGTATATTATATAAGTCCGTGTATGTTTCTCACCAATAAATGTAAAATATTTCACACATTTATTTGGGATAAATATCCCTAGATTGGTTCAATTGCCAATATAACATTTCTCTGAAAATATGAAATATACATCCCAACTCCCATGTCTTCAAATGCAAAATTTGTCTTGAACAAAGAAAAACTTTAGTCTACTTTCCACACTGCAGTGGAAACTACAGTTTACCTTTCATGTTTTCCCTTGTTTTTTTCTGGGTGTAGCTTCTTCCTTGAATGGCTGACGCTGACTGAAGACGCCAAAGTGAGAGCTCGTATTTACTAAATATATACCTATGCATCTGCCTCCTTGAGTAGGCAGTTGTCCGTGGAGCGCTAGTTGAAGCCTTTACACTGATAGGTATAGATTGTAGCAAGAAAATAAATGGCAGAGATAGATTTATTAGTACATCTATACATACATACAAGCTTAGTTTAAGGAAAAGCATTCTACTTGATAAAAAGAGAAAATTGTGTAAAAGTGAAAATGAGCCTATAGTATTTCTGTTTCTCGTGTCTCTGCGCAAAGCGAGAGTGTAGAGTCGAAAGTTAGAAAGTGTACTGTACAATGTACCTGACACTCTCGTGTATTTGTAGTGTATATTTGAGTAGAGTACATTTGCTGAGAATGTGTTGTTGAATGGGGGTTGTTTGTAAATACGTTTATGAATATCAAATATAGTAGTTGTATATCAGTAACAAAGTTACATTAGCTATACCTACCTTATATTGTACATAAAGTCACGGTGAATAAATTATCACAATGAGTATTGAGCTGGAGCTTCGGTGGATCAAAATTAGTGTCGCAAAAATTTAGTGTGTATGTGTAGTACTCCATCCGCCGTGTCTATTTTTGTTCGCTGTTTAGCTTTAACCTAACTCTAGTGAGTTGTTCGTTTCGAAGTAAAAGTGAGTTTTCGTAAGCAATCTCACATTTTTATATTAAGTTGAGTTGCAAGATATCCATATAATGCATACACGTACCTTTTCTTTGATACATCCCGACCCGTGTATTAGAGTCATAGTACTGCAGTAGACTCTTACCTATACATATAGTTACTTACATACATGCTGTGGAGATAGGAAATTGGAAGCTATAAACTTCCAATTTCCTTCACTTCTTTTTCCTGGGTTATCTGTTCCACAGTGTAAACTTGGAAGTTTTCCTAGTCGAGTGGTGTACAACACATATATAATATTATTGATTAGATTGATTTTGCCACCGAAAATACGGGTGAAACACGATTTTGCGTTTTGTCATCCAAGTTGAAAGAGAAAGAAAGCTGGCTACCTGCACACAGAGAGTCGTCCGTGTGGTTGTACAATGTACAGCCAAGAGCTGGCCTTCGTCACACGCTGTTCAGATGAAATAATAATGATCTGCTAGAAAACTCGCCGAACAGCCGGGTATTAACACAGTTTCCCTACAAAGTGCACCTTTAAAAGACCAACCGAATTCAGATTTCGATCGGAGTGAATTGACTGGAGCTTAAAGCTCTCATAACTACAGCTATGAATTTACATGTGCATGCATACTTATATGCAAATATAGACGACTCCGTCCGCATTCCGCCATTCATTACAACCATGCCATGCCATAACTAGAAATTTGACGTCTGAACGAAGGAAAGCGAATGAGAAAAAGCCAAGTGTTGCAAAGCCATGTTTTCTTCATCTATACACTAAAGTCAAATAGTCGAGTACATTGATTTACCGATGTGGATGTGGAACTGGAACGTAGTACATTGAACATTGAGTATGTATATGATGGGTGTAAAATTGGGATGGAAATGAATTTATTTCGTCATCAGTTGGTTCGGCTAGCAGTTGCACTGCAGAGAGCACACTGTAAGTTACTGCCGTTTTTGCCTACAACATATGAGGCAGTTCAGTATTCATTAATGCGTTAAATGGAGTAATTCTAGTGAAAGATCCAAGAATAGCCCGAGTCTTTCCTTTTGCTTCGTTGACTTCAATATGACATGTCACATGCTTGACTCTACAGCACACAGTCCTCATTTATTTTCTCTATACTGTCTTCCTGTCTTCCAACTTCTGCCCTTCATTCACTTCACTTGTTTTAAAGAATAATATTAACCACGATATGATATAGCTAATTCATCACCAGTCAACTAAAAACCAAAATCATGGCTTCTTCGTTTTGGCAATGTCCCTCGCTCACTACCCAAACGACTCAACTTAAACCTTTTAAATAACACAAAATATTATTATTATGCTGACCTTATCTTGGCCAGCAATTCACTAAATGAAAAGAAAAAACTCAAAGAGGTACAACCTACAACATTATTTATGAACCCTTATTTAGAAAAGAAGCAGTGGCTATATGACATTAGTATTCTACTTGTTTTGTGATCCACGAAATACTAAGTAGGAATTTCGTTAGCCTGCAAAATTTTCGAGAACCGGATATAATTTAATAACGAGAGAACGTCTCTGATTGTTACCTAATGAGCGACTTACACAATTTGTGTATCACATAGTATGAGGATACTTGATTTCCAACAAAAAATCCCTTTAAATCAAATGCAAAAGTGTAATAATTATTGTCAAATTTTTATTTAAAGGGCATTTTAAAAATAAATGAAGTTTTTCCTTGCTCGTCATTATGAATGGGAAATAGAGGAAATAAGCTGCACTGTTTGTTAACATATTACTACTGTCAAAGTTGTCTCACTATGCATGACATGAAACCAACAGTCGTTTTCATTGAGGTCCATTTGAATGCAAAAGAAATGAGTGAATATTCCAAGAAATGATGATTCACATACGTGTGAGAAGATCATGGTATAAAAATGGAATACTATTAAATTTTTGAGAACTTTGCAAACTAAAGTGGAAAATGTAAGATTAAAAATTAAAATCTGAAGAGCAAATATGGCTGAGAAGTTTAAAATGAACTGAATTGTCAATAAATGAATTGGAGGCTAGAGAAATGAAGTATTGCATAAAATAAAAAGAGGGAGTACGGAAATATTAATTATTACACATTCACACGCGAAGAACAAAGAAACCATATTTTTTGATAATGCGTTTCTGTACATCGGAGTAGTTTGTTATATAAAATATAAAATATGAGGGGATTGGAACTTTCACTTATGGTTAGGTGCTCCTCTATCAATAAGTAGTGGATGAGGATTATATTTCATGTATATGTGTACTCAATAATATCTAAATGGATGAGTTGAAACAAAAGGGGAGATGAAGAATGGAAGACTGTGCTGTGGTGTATTGTGTAATGCGGATCTCTGCTCGAGCAGAAAAGCTCTGAGCTCAGGGTATCGACTTTCACTGTGCACTTAAGTCACAAGTCTGGAGACGGAATAAAACTAAGAGAACTTGACAGAATGTGCAGACAGGCTCTTTATTATAGCAGAACACATTTTTCTATACCTACTACTCCCTTTTGTATAGATATATAAAATCTGAGAACATTGAATTGTCGATCCTTTTCTGCTCCTGCTCCTGATGGGTTGAAAAGGTAGTTGTATGTATAATAGCATAGCGTTCTTTGCTAGCCAGCATTTGAATATTATATAAATAATGCTCTCTCGTTGGATAAAAGGCTAGCCACTCATTGTTCTTATAATGTATTTTTAAATTAATAATTATTGCATTGTGCCTTTTGTTAGTAGAACTTTGGAAGAAGGAAAATGGTAGCTACCTACTTGCTTTCACAGTCAATGAAAGTCAATAGTACTTTGCGAAAGGAACTTCAAGCTTAATTAAATGTAGCTACCTACTTACACATGTGAATACACAGTGTAATGTATTATACACTAATGCACACTAATAAAATTGAGTCATTATTAATTGCTAATTGAACTGTGAAATAAGATTTTGTCATCAAACAAGTCCATAGTTGTATTTTGCTAATAATATTATTCATACAGTTATACGAATGTGTGTTGTTGCTACTTTCGGGTCTTAATTGTTGCAGAATATGTATGTCCAGCATACAGACAATTTCTAACCACGACAAAGCAGTTAGGGTTTGAGCTACCTAAATCAATTTTACACTTGGAGTGAAACCAAAATTGAATTTGGGTGTTGTAGCCAAACATGAATTTATTTTCTTTTCATTTAGACAGTCTGATTTTAGTGAAAATTGTATTGAGCTAATTATTTACTACACATTGGTCATCATGTATTTTAAAGAGCGATTAACAAAAGTTGGTTTAGAAATGTATGGCACACTAATGTATAATTTGAGTTTTGGACTGTGAGCGTGTTACGGAAAATGGAAATAGGAAATGTATGCCAAAATTTGGGCGAAAAAGGATTATTATTGATTTTGAATCGATATTGGTTAGCATGTGTGGTAGTAGGAAATTTCATGGGTTTTGGGAGATGGTTTAAATGAACTGGATTATTGCAGCGCAGTAAAATGGGAACTATCAAATGACTGATACGATCATTTGGAATGTTTAACCAGAGTTGGCAGAGCAGTAATTAAGGCAATGTTGCTGACTATGGTAGTTTTTCCTTTCAGTTTATTACGAGCTTTGGACTTTTCGTGGCAATAATGTCGAGGTAGAAAGTATAAGGCAGTCAATTTGAGAGCAGGGCTGTGAACATTTGCTATGAACTACTACTGCCGGTACTATACCTACTCCTACTACTCCTACCACGTAATGAATTGTATTTCCATGAACTACTTGACGAAACTTTTAGCAACGGATACCTGGCTAGAACAATGGCGTATACATTCCCTCTCTCTGTGTGTGTCTCTCCCTTCTATAGCCATGTTTAAGCATTGTTTTGTCTTTTTTCCTGGTCAATTACAATGTTCTCTAGTATTAGTGCCAGACTGGAATCGAAGTGCAGAACTGAATTATATGCGGGAACTGTCGAATAGGCTAGTAGCAAGAAATATCGGTTGCTGCTGCCTGAAATTCAATGTTGGATGATTTTGTCTACAACGCGGAGTTTAGAGAAGAGTTTCTGTCATTTGCATTAACTATGCATATGTGCGCAAAGCAAAATCCGAGAGAGTCTATGGAAAGCAGACATTACACAATAAATTGGAGAAGACAATAGGAGGTAAAAACTACACTTTGGAGTATGATGGCTCTCGAAGTCTACTTTTTTCCTGTACCATGCGTACTTGGTTTGCACTGGCTGGTGAGTGTGCAACGGAGTAGAGTACTTGACTTCATTTGACTCACAATCAGAAAATGGAAAGGCAGAACAAAAGACGCTGTTGAAGAATATTCTGTATTATGCAATATGTAAAGAGTACACATACTTTCCTTCTTTCCAAGTGTGTACTTACGATTAGTGTATGAACCCAGAGTGAATTTGACATTGTCTGACGCTTGCTTCGGTGCATTAGTTGATGAACGCCAACAACGAGATGCTAGCAATTAGTAGAGGCACTATACACTCTCAGTGTGCTACATAGGTGCGGGACTCTGAATGTAAAAACCATATATTGTATATATTTAGGACAGGAATCGTGGAGCTTTGTGAAATGCAAACATCCTGTGTGGTGTGTAGTGTGCTGTGTGTACTTTGTGTACCTATATTGTACTCTCTTCCATGTAACGCTTTCCCTCATCCACGTCATTTTCCATTTTGTGACCTAACGTCGTGATTAGTTTTATTGCTCACAGAGCAGAGTAAAATAAAACTGCGCATCCACCTATCCAGGTGCACTCAGGGTGAAAGTAAATGCAGGACGCCAACCAGTCACTGTGCACCAGCCAGATTAGATGTGAGTGTGGAAACTATTTTGCATGTGATTACTCTAAAGATAAAAAACCAATGCTGTGAATGTCTGGAAGCTTCAAGCATTCACGAACTCGGATTTTTTATGTAGCTCCAGCTTTTAGATACTTTTTCTATCTTAAGCCATACACATGTCATAAAACCCCAAGAAAATATCTCTTTTTTATGTGTCTAGTGTATGTAGGTGTATCTGTGTATGCACATCAGTCAAATCATGTAGGCTACAACACGACTTTTTATATTGTTCGTACAAGTTTTACCTTCGAGTATGATATGTGAGAATAGCAGTTGTTTTCCTTGTTGGTATGTGTGAACATTCAAGAGTTGTATGTGAATTTTCTGAAAACAAAAGAAAATCTGAGACGAGGATATGATTCCAACGTCAAATTAGAATGGGGAAATGAAACAATGAAAATCCAAGACTCCAGGCTTGATGAATAGAGAAAATCCTCCAAAAGTTTTGACATTTATGTGTAATGAAAGTCAAGTTCTTCAAGTGGGCACCATACATACCTATTACATAGTTTAGATTGTGAGCGATAGTTGCTTGTTAACATCCTGCATACTTTTCGATTATAATTATCCTTCAAGGCAACTATGAACTGAAATACTTTCTTTAGGATGCGTGAAATTAAATGTTTCAATAAATTATCCACAATGCCAAAATCGTTACAAATTTTGAAAACAACAGTTCTGAAATGAAAATTACTCACGCATGCTACATATCAGTGCAAATTTTACATTTTCATTAATTTAACCTTAATACATAGGTAGCTGTTATTTAAATAATAGTTGTAAGTTCGACTACGGTTATAAAATCATATAGCAATGTAGAACACAAGAAAATGAAAACTACCTATAGATTTATCCCCGCAAATATAAAGCTGCGACTCACAATAAAAGAGGATTTTCAATATCTGTAAATTTTCCATGTGTATAAAGTATTCATAGAAATACGTGAAAATGATTAGTATATAGCTTTGCATTTTTTGTGTAGCTATTAATATTAACCGCACATCGCAGAAGTATAATTTAGCCGGTGCAGTCAATTCAAAAATGCTGTGGGAATTTATACGCAACACTGACACTGCAGCAGGTCAAAATAATATTTTTTCTTGTGTGTAAATTGAACATCTATATGCGATGGTGGCATTTTAAAAGTCTAATGTCCAGCCAATAAACCGTCTGAAGTCACCAAACCGTTCTCAGCATACTAAACAAAAATATCGGTTGTGTATGTCTTATATTTATTTTGCCACAAATCCGAATAAGTGTATTGGATGACTGAATCTTGCAAAGATCTTTTGGGGGGATTTTCCTCATATCATGAATAGTATCAGAAAGTCCAGATTAGCTTTGAAAGCAACGGCAACGGCTTTATAAGAAAAAGCTATGGAAAGGTCTACTTGAGAGTGTGACTCGAATACAATGTGAAAGGCCTTCACAAATGAGTCACAAGTTTATTGCATCCATTTCTATAGGATTCGTTGACGTAACAATATTATTCTAAATTCAACTACGAACATGTGACCTCGAATCTATTTCGGAATAATGTATTTCCCGATTTTCCATCAACTATACTGTAGAAATGAAAAGCTATAGTCAATTTGCAAGGCATATTATTGTGTTTTAATTTTTATCGAAAAAAGTAACATAGTAGTTTTTTATACTGTGTAAAGTATCGGGATTTATTGCTTACCATTTCACTACATTGATGTATTCATTTGATTTACAATGGGTTAATATTGATATCTTTTGCATTCCCACGCTATGCTACTACAAATTGTTAATCAATACCTACCAATCAATAATCCTGACATTTATTAGTACCGTAAGTATGCGACGAGTAGTTTACTATGCGCGTCATTATATACATTTATTACAAAAAGTATTCGCATATTGCTATGTACTGCTATGTGTTTGTATATACATTTGTGACAGATATGCACTTAATTATGAAGGCCATTAATCTCTGATTGGATTTACAAGTTTAATAATAATTATGGATATAAAGCGTCTTGATGAACAATGTATGACATATTTTATCACATTTATATCATGAATTCTGTATTAGTAGAGTAGCTATTATTAAAAGTTATTTGTGAACTAACGCTAGAGGCTGAGTATGGCTGCGGTGTGGACTGGTGGAAAGTTGGAGTAAGAAATGAACCAAAGAGATATTATAAAAAGCCTCTTTGCCTCATTGTTTTAATGATAGCGGCATTTAAGTAGAACATTTTTGTGGAGACCGGATGAAAAGTTTGCGAACTTTCTCCATTTTCTGGTTCTCCGGTTCTCTCATGTGAAGTTTAGAAACTGCAGCTTCCACAAAGTGCTACGTGAATGACGGGCTGAGTTTGAGACTGCGTAAATTATGGAAATTTAATTACAAATTTCAAAGCTGAGTAAAAGTTTGATGATAGCCGAAGCTGCTCTGTTCATCTGACAATTAGCTGAAAAGCGTTATAAGGATATATTTTTGAAATTCCTCGTTTTTACATGCGTTTCATGTTTTACAGAATTTATGTCATTTGTCAAGGCTGCTTCATTTCAACGATCCCCTTCTCCGTGACACTCTTATTTAACTGACAAACATTGCAAGTTACTCCAATGACTAGTTTCTTATTTCTGTCGCTCATTTCTATGCCCTGGTTCTTTTATTTTTACAACCCGGGGAAACTATTAGCCAAATTGCCACTTTAAACTCAATGTCCAGATTTACATTTCTGTCACAGAGAAAATCGATTGATAATGTCTGTTTATGTTAAATTAATTTTTTTCTAGGAAACACTTCAAACTAAACATATAATTAAGTAGGTATATGCAGATAATTTAATACAGTTTACAGTATGTACACATTTCACTCGCAAATAGAGTATGTTCAAAGGGGAATGAATTGGTTGGACTGTAAAAGAATTTACATTGGGCAATTTGCAACTGAAATAATGTGGTTGATCGAAGGATAGCATTGATTGGCAGAGTTTAATTACTTAGAATTCTATGTATGCGGCCTTTGAATAAGAATAGGCGCATTTCTTGTGATATTTGACACAAATTGCTTTTCACGTCAATCCACGGTGCAGTTTGTGTGGCTATTCTTTTTTCTAATATATGCCTTTGTCGTCGACTGAGTAAACCGACTCGGAATGACAAAACAGGAGACGACAACAAAGAAGGAAGGCATTAGACAAATATCTAGTCGTAGGCATCACAGAGTTTCCAGCTTTTAAAGTCATCAGGTAATAAATAGTGCATACTTCTTTGTTCATGGAAATTCTAATGTTGTTCAGCATTTTGGTGGCTCTAATATTCATCCAGAGTTGGTGGTTTAAATGCACAGCTATACTTATATTATAGTGATGTTGAAATTTTGAATATGTGTGATGACTGTTGGGTAGGAAAGGGAAGAAGCGTCCAAGTGCTATGAATGGTAGAAAGGAATTCCCTAAGTTAGGACACAGTACCGCATGTGGCGAAGTCCACTGGATTCCATTATCTTACATAAGAGTATACAATATAAATAAATATTCTCAGAGGAATGTTGACAACTGATAGGATCACTCCGTTTTGTATTATTTTTTGTTTCTCTGTAGTCTCAAGTCTCAGCATCATGTAGTGGCACTGTGTTAAGCGTTTTGCCATTACATTACATGCGATGCTCAGCTTACTCTTTTCTGAATGTCGTTTTGTTGATTTAGATCTAAATTTGAAGGACTGCAATCAAGATATACCAAGATAGTCTTATATAATACTAACATTCGTTGTTGGGGGTAGATGTATATATTTAACAAAAATAATCCTTATAATAATTTATGTCAATTATGTCCATGTCTTTTTTCAAGTGCATGCATGGGATATGTACTGTGCACAGATATATGAAGTATATAGCTAAGGTAATACACTTTAGTTACACAAAAAATCATTTTTTGGTGTAAAAATTGTCTTTGGATGATTTGAAAGTTAGTTATAGTTATTTTCGTAAATTACACCTCGTTACACCTACGCTAAACTGGTGAAGAGCGTCAATGAAAGGAAAGTGAGTAGAGTGTATTTTTCCTGTTGGAGCAGCATGAAGTTTATATTTTATCGTCATGGTGCAATTATCACTGGCAATTAATAAAATTATGTCATATAAAAGTTTGGAATGTGAAAAAGTTGCAGTAGTTAAACTTGGATGTTCTTTCATTACCGGTGTCGTCAATTTCCTGCTGGTATCCGAATCAATTTCTATTTGTTTGATATATATCGCATGTAGCAAAGTCAATGCAGCTATATAGCTACCATCCTTAACATACAGCTTTATTCTCTGAGAATTTCTTGGAAAAGTTTGCGATGCATTGAAACTAATATCCCGATGGTTTAGTTTACGTTAAACTTAGTTTGTAACCGACGCAGTTCATACTTTTGCGATTAGTTTCCGTACATTATTAAAATGTTCGTTCGGTTTTCACAATTCATTATTGAGATTAATGCAAACAAGTGCATTAATCTCATACAACGAATAGTATGAGGTCGTATATATACTTTCCGATGTGTGGCATTTGCGTATTGAACTCAACCCTTAATTTCCTGAGAGCAATCTAGCGTATCGTCTTTGTTTTACCAAGATTAAAATTCGGAGAACGAAAATTATTACAATGCTTGTGGCTTTCACTTAGGTATCTTATACACGATATTTGCATTGAGTCCTAAAAGTTCGGAAAACGAAAGTTTTTGTCAGAATCCTGCAACTGACTACAAGAATTCATGCATCTCACAGGTTAAAATCTTACTTTTCTGCACTGATTGAGATACGATTGTACTTTATGCAGCATCTTGATTGCTCCATTTTTCTGTTCTGTAGTTTCAATTGGTTTGTCTATAATCCAGCTTTCTTTATACATTCACTATTGTACACCACATTGCTTGGCTGTGGATCCATTCGAGTAATTCCTTACAACTTTTATTATGTCACTCGGCATCAGCACTTGTGCCAGTCTCATTCATCTCGATACTTGGCATCCCATTCTTTTTTCTCAGTCGTTTCTTTACGAATGACCTTCTTAAGTCTTCTCTTTGTTCACAAGACTCTTTCTCCTGATCACTACAATGTTCAAGTTACAACTCGTGTCATATACTTGAAAAAGAACTGTAACGCCATCAATTTTGTTCCTTGTAAAAAACCCAAAAAAATATCTTTATCTGACCTAATAATATAATCATTACCCTTCAAAGTTTTATTTGTGGCAATAAAATGAAAATTAAGACACAAGTGTGTATTTTTCCCAATCTACAATCTACTTTTAATTTGTTCATGGCCATTTTATAGTAGTTCATTAACTCATTTCCAGAACTAATACGGAACGTTATGTATTTTTAATGTAGTTAGTCTTTTATAGTCTAGTAAGTGGTTATTTATAGCTAAAACAATTATTGTGGTAAGAAAAGAAAGTTTCTTACACGGTGTATGTGATTCGTGGATTTTCACGCGTGTATACGGGAGTTGCATGGCAATGTGCTGGAGATTGTTTACTTTTCATGAGAAGAGAAATCCGGGAGGGTAGTCTCAATGCCCCCCACCCCCCTATCCGCAAAGCAGTAGTAGGCTTGAAAATACCTAAGATCAGATAAAGTAGACTAATGGTGAGGAGGAGGATAGAAACGCCGGTTTGTAAAGCAATCTATCTTTCCATCGGTATGTCGATCCAGCATTTCATTGAATTGCATTGAAGCCGGTAGAGTCAAGACACGGGTTGGCGTATATATCTGGAAATGTGGTATATATTTATAATAATGTGGAGGCTGTGATCTGCTCTATATATTATTCCATTTCATTTAGAGTCACGTATTCCCTTCTTTGGCTTCACTTCTAGAGAAAGTCTGTGTCCATAAACCTTTGAATGCGGATTGGGTTTATACATAGATTATGTGCCCCAAAGAGCAATGGAGAAGAGTAGGCTGGAGAGGATGGAGATACGTATAGTGAAATGAATGAAGAATGGCCCTTGGAAAATTCAGGCGATACTGAAAGATGTTCTCGTTCCTTAGACGGGTGTAGTATTTGCAGTTTTTAGTGTAGTGGCTCATTGCATATCACTGTAGTTTATACGTAGCGGCCACATGGGGATGTGAATGTGAATCCGTTTAACAGAGCCAAAGAAGAGTGGAGTCTCAAGTTCTTGAGTGGGCAATTTCTCTCACGTCATGTCAAATGGTCCATGTCCATGGATTATCGATCTGAGCAATCCTCTAGAAAAATCATGGCTTGATAATTTAGCATCAGCTTCGTCTTCGTCAATCCATTCACTATAGGCCCATCCCGATCTTCCTGTTCACTCAGACTGCATTCTACTACACACCGAGAGTACAACAGCCCTTCGTGTTCCAAACTCCCATTCCACGTCACAATCGATTATGTTTACAATCAGTCACAAAAGTCACGTCACGATTAATAACAATAATATTTCGGGCCTTTGGATTTACTTACTTCGCTATTTCTATAATGCCTACACCTACCCATGGATATACCTAGCTACTTTCCACTATTTATTGGAACAATATTCAAACCGCTTTGTAAACACTTTTGTGTACTTTCCTGATTTATATCGGCATCACTGTAATCATTCAAAGGAGCATATCACTGAATTACACACTTTTAACTAAGTTTCAGAAGCTTTCACTCTGTTTTACTGAATTGAATGGGCAAGACGTTGTTGAGATTCTTTCGGAAGATGTATGTATTTTAGTACTAGCCATGGCCACGGGAAATATGTGAAGCTGACTAGTAGGGTAAAAACTCAATCGTCATTTTTTCATGTTTTGTTGGAAAATGTTTACAACCTAAGGCTAAATACCTTTCCCCTTATGGACAGGCGCCATACGTCGAGCAAGACACAATGAGGGAAGGCAATGAATGGTGGATGTGTTGTGGATGCTTACATAGGTATATTTATTTTAGTTAGTGCTACACAAGATTACAATCCTTATTGGCAATGCAACGTACATTGAAGCGTCACAAGAATGTTATGTGCGTTCCGTACCTATTTCGTGATGAACATGTAAGGTTTTTTTGGTCGGATGGACAAACGGATAGATGGAGAAAAGCCCATCTAAGAAGACAAGACAGTTAGCTCTCTTCCCTAATCGATCCTTATTCTCTTCTCTCCCTTTCTCCGGAAAACTACCATTTCTCCTACACACTCTCCGCATTCGTTTGTTCTCCAAAAGGTATCTCTCTCTTCACTTCCCCTAATACATACACACATGTTCCGCACACTTATTATAAACCCACCTACGTGTAAAACATGTAGCCAGTTATTATCCAATACTAATGCTTTCTCTTTAATACACCAGGGATTCCATCCAAGCATTCTATCAATTTTTCAGCCCAGGCCCTTAAAAATGCATTTAGCTTAGCTGCGTACCTACTCAATTAATAACTAACAAGCATTATGAACCGTTACATGTTTTATATAAAGATGGTTCAAAATTTTACTGTAATGCTTTAAAAGTCCATTTTTTTACTATTCCATTAGTTAAATACCGAAATGTTATAACCAATAAAATAACCATAAAACAATGAATTAATAATTGAATAATAATGCACTGTATTTACGCGTCGTTTATTTACCTGCACTAAAATATAAGTTGGGATTATATTTAGATTGTTGTTGTGGTTTATCCTGAATTACTTGTTTATACATTCACTTAATTTTAAAGCACTTACTACTTATTTTGTCTGGAGTCTGTACAGGTGTCCTGTCTGTGTGCATTCACTATGCTTTGTAGGTACCTACCTAGGTATTAATAAGTAATAACTTTTTGGGGCAACGGCAAAGTGAAGTGGTGTCTGTCGGAGGAACAACTGGAAAAGTTGTAGCATTGCAACGAGAAATATCAATAGTTTTCATGAATTTCGTTAGCCTAGTTCACCTTCCATTTCGTATTACTTCCTTTCAGGTTTCCTTATTTCCAAGTTAGTTTTTCCATCAATTTCCATTGTATAATGATATCAATTTCCTTATTTGACTTGCCGGAAGGCATGTCGAGAAACCAATTTTGTCTCCCAGTTTAAGAGTGGTAGTGACTACAAATGCGCTTATGTGTAGTGATTACGATTCAATCGTGCTTTGGAAACACTCCGAAACAGTAGCTATTGCTCCTGCCACTATGCCGTATAGTTTCCTTCCTGCGCGAATCAAGTTTCCGTTCTCGCAACTGTGACCCATTTGCTGCTAAGTACTGTTAAATAAAATATTCCGAAAAATCATTGGCATACGGCCGCCTCAACTACATTCAATTCCAATGAAACTGTAACTAATCTCTTCTGCCCTAGAAATCCATATAAAAATCATCAACTAACAATGGTCGTATTAGCTACTCATATTGTAGTAAACTCTACAATATTTTCATCATAAGCAATATTAGTTGTGCCCAAAACATAATATATATGTATATATCTGTATAGAAAACTCTTCCATTGCATATGAGCAATGAAGATACGACGAGGAAAATAATTGTGTTTTATCCTGATGTGAAAATTCATGTATTTTTCATATCTTATCTCTTTAATGGGCTCATAAAATCTGCTATTGATTTATTATTGTAGATATGTATTATATGAGACAATAATTTATAGCATTACATACATTCCACAGAATAATTGAGGAATTAAATATCGTTAATAATTTCCAATTAAATATTAACTACCTACGTAGATTAAATAATGATCAAACATGATTATATTATTTCCTGCTAACTTGAATTTTATGTAAAATCCTGTCATAAAGTTTAAGACATACAAACATACAATGCAAAGATATATGCTGTTATTAAAGTTACAGTGTAACTATTTCACTGCGACTGAATGTAAGTATTATGACTCAAAAGGTTAAGTTGTATTTGTACACATTGTCAGGTTAACTTTATTTTGATGTTACGATACTCAAAACTACTGCTTTGATATTTAGTGACAATGATGGCGATTTCAAAGAGGTAACTGACAATGAGTAGCTATATATCTACAGTGAAATAAACTAATAAAAATGTCTGTCATAATGGATATAAATGTATAATGTGTGCAGTGTAGTGGTGTATGACAAGATGATTGATTTAAGAAATGGTTGTGTAGGAATGGGACAGTGTAAGTATTTGTCGATGACGAAGAAAGTTGAGAGTTAGGTGTGTGTGGATGATGTAAGTGTTGGTTGAAGAGCTAATCTGGAGTTAGGATTTGTATTTGGTGTAGATATGGGAGTGGAGTAAACAGAGAGTGAAGATAGTGAGGAATCTGTTCATTTGGGGACGAATTTGTGCTAAGCAGCCTATAACTACTAGGTGGAAAAAGCTGGGTTGTGGATAAAACAGTTCGTTGTTTGAGGATGGGATCGAGTAGCTGCCATCACAACGTGCAATAGCATAATGAGACTTCCAAAATGAAATGGACCAAGCGAGATTGCCTTTGTCTGTGAACTATCTGTAATGCAAACTGGAACTAGTAGACTGGAGTGGGTTGGTTGCTGTAAAAGTAGCGAATGTTGTAGCTGAGCGACTGTTGTGGGGCTAGCAGGGCAGACTTGGCGTGTGCTTCCTATTTATTAGGCTCATTATTAGCTAAGCGAGGGACAGCTCTTCCGAAATAATGGCCTCTAATGCAATATAATGGAAAAGCAGCTCGGGAAACTCATAGCATGAGAATAAAACTCAATAGTTTCTCCGCTCTTCTCACTGGCTCTTCCACTATATCATATACCAGCACATCACTTTTACTTTTACTCTCCAACACCAAAGATTCACTTTCACATTGCACAATGGAGCTACAAGAGACATCCCAGTTTTAGCTAGAATAATTTTTTCCTCGTACACAGGCCTGCTTTAATTAGTGCTAGTATTTCACTAAGTATAGGATTCCGGGGGAAATATGGATCCGCTTACTTTCAAATAATGTAGTATTATATATATGTATTCCACTTTTGTTATCTACTTTAATTTATTTTAATATCCGACTAATATGGCGTATTATTCTTGGAAATCACGGACAATTAGATAGCACAACGTTTCGCTGTTTCTATTATGCATGGAAAAGTCGACCATCAATATTGTGTCGTATTATTGCACACTGTAGCATGGATAAGGACTCACAGTGCATTGCATTTGCCAATTAAGCCAAAAATACTTTCCAGTTCAGCTTTTGAAAGGATTATTATGTAGGACTCTCTGGACGTCCAGGTTATCCGGTCTAGTAGAAAACAGAATCGAAAACGGAAACTAATTATTATATTTTACTTATATATAGGTAGCATGGAATGAAAATCCAATCCCAAATATAAAATTACTTCTAAAGCTTTCTACTTTTTTGCTAGCTTTTGTGCATCATTTTCTTCACAGATTTGAAAAGCCTTTTAGGCCCATCAGACAGAAAGAGAGAGAGAGAGTAGATGCGAGACAGATTAATTTTTAGAACTCTTTATATTAACATTCAGTTTTCAATTATATTTCCAATAGTGTAATATGACCAGCAGAAAAGTTAAAGAGCTCAGCCTACATTTCATAAATCTTGACAGGTAAATACAGACAGATAGTATGTACAAAAGCTGTTGTATGCTCAAAATCAAAATTCTCATACCAAACGGAACACAGTTTGTTCTATGACTTTCCATTTTGACTCTATGACTGAGACATAAATGTAATTACAAGATTAATTGTTTATTGCGATATATACAAGAATTGTGCACTAACAATTTGTATACTCAAAATGACCAACATAAAAATAGTTAATTGAAAAAAAATTACAAAGAAATATTATGTTTTGAAGAAGTATTTATACATAAACTTCAAAAATTGTGAAATCAACAATTATAAAAAATGTACATCATGACTATGACAAGCCTTGTCCACCAAGTTAATGTCACCACTATCAGTAGAACATCAAAAAAGTCTAATATAATGTAAATATCTAGCCGGACAAGGCAAGGGTTAGCATACCCCATTTTAAGAATGTCTTACGAAAACGAAAATAAATAGAAATGAAACAAGAACAAAGGCAGCTGACTCCTGCTATAGGCTCAAATGCTATCAAGAAATTTCGTCGGCTGCCTTTCGTTGTAGTCATGCGTAGAATTAAGATTTTTCTATTGCCTGTTATCCTTTGATGACCGCGGTAGAAATTATGACTTGAAATAAACGGTATACTTAGACATGGATTTGACGTGTAGGTAGGTAGACATAGGCAGAAGAACGAGGCTGATACTGATACTTGTTAGTGTTAGTGTTGGTAATGGAACTGGTGCATGGTGTAGAGTGTATATACATACGTAAGTGATCGTACAAGCACAACGTACTGCTTCATTGTCTATTAGAGATAAAGCATGGAAACGAATAACATGAGGGTTTCTTTCTTAAAGATTCCTGGCCAGTGTTGTAGATGGCATACACGAAGACAACATTTGTAAAAGGTTCGTCGTGACTAAAAGGAAAATATCTTTTGATCTCTCCTTCATTACCGTAGCATATCAACTCATTGCTGTGTATTGGTGATGCAGGTATTCACTCACGTAGTGATGAGACGCTATGGAGTGCTTCTTTTTAAGAATACATGCATACAAATGCAAAATACGCACAAAATGTTCCTTGACAATTCTTTACAGAAAAATTCTTTAGAGTCGCTTGCAGTACTACTGTGAGTCTATTTGTATTAACCCATTCAGTTGAGTATTCAGAAAACTTAAAGTGAGCGATATACACACGCAGTGTAAAGTTTAAGTTTATGGTGAACATTTAATTTTGCAAGATATATACAATTGGTATTTATATCATTGTTTACAAAATATTAATGTTACATAAAACTTCAAATTTCCATTAAAGTGAACGTGTAGTGCTCTTTTTGTGAGAGTTGCTTAGGTAACTATAAAAAACTTATTATGATACTTGAGCAGCATAAAATATATAGTTGGTATATGGGATTTATTATCCATGTAGTACCTACATACCTTGTACATTTATACGCATCAACCCTTGCCTAGTTAGTTAGGGAAGTTAATTTCAGAGGATTGCAGCTAAGTAATACATTAGTTAGACTGTTGATAGTAATTTTTTGTTGCAGAATCGGAATGTTGAACTGAGCTGAACACTATGTGTGCACAGAAGCAGGTTGAGTGTCTGGTATTATTATATGATGGGAACAGTGTGCTTATAAACGTTAATTAAGTTGAGGAATGGTACTAATGCTTTAAATAAACATAACCAGGTACAAGTGACGCTTGTCGAACATATTGTGCATTGTATTTTTACGTACGTGCATTTTATTGTGGTTATTCAATAGAAAAGAAAACATAAGTGGAATAGTAAGTGCTCTTGTATTGTTCTTTGTGTTTGTATATTCCCTTGTCCATGTCCACATTATAATTCTCTAGGGCAAGACAGACAACTATAATATTATAAACGGACGTTGTAAAACTTAAATAAAATTTTGTGTATTCAAATAATAGGTGGATATGAGATATTATATATTCCTCACTTTTGTATTACGAGACTGTACGCAGTTTAGATACATTTGGATTCCATGTAAAACTATGGGATGCTTTTTACACACTCGACTTGAAGAACCATTTTGCCTTGAATGTCGGCATGATGGGAGTTAGTTTAAGTGTGATTCATTTCTGTTGGTCTCGTCGTCGTCGTCTTCTTCTTCTTTTGTAACTCCACCATCATGTAACATTGTCTGTAGCGCAAAACTGATTTACTTAACATTAGTCCTGCAGCAAATAAATGGAAACAGTCAACTGTAGGATGATGAAAACGGCTTTTCTGACAAGATGCATTCTGGGCTGTGATCGAGAAGAAACGAGTTGTCTTTTTGCAACCAAGCCTGTACATTCAACTTGTATACTCGAACGAAACAGCTTTCGTTCGAGTATATATAGCGTGTATGTACGTAAAACATTTAGAGGCAGATAATAATAACATGCAGATTCTGTAAATACTAAACAGTCAGTTATATAAGCTGATTGGGTTTAAGGCGTTTTTGTGCTAATGTAATAATAATGTAATGATTACATTGTTCTGAGTGTGTGAACTCTTCGTAGATATTTTTACAAGTTATGAATCAAACTATATTTCTACATTAAACAAGTAGAAATGGTGGACGGATACACAATTAATTTATTTCTCTCAAGACTCACTATTAAAGACCAAATGGGAAAATGAAGTAAATTAAATCGAGTTTTGTCAGTAAATAATATGTCCATGCGCAGCACTCTGTATGCAGCAACGTACGGGAAATGTTAAGTATTGTTAGCGCTTCATTTTCATGGATGGGAAAATGTCTTACAAAGTTTTATTTGGAATCGAAGCCCCTCGGGCAGTCTTCAAATCTACCATTTTTCTGTTCCATTGAGTAACGCAGCTACGGACACGTTTGCTTTACTTATTGTCCGGCATGTACCAAATGTAAGTCGTATAGAAATACAATACACAACACTCCAGTATCTCCCAGCCTCTATACTTACATCCTTTTACACTGCATTTTTCATTTCCTTCACATTCACTCTCTGTTAATAGATCTCGTGGTTTAAGTGCATTGTGGTTCTATATCAAGAAAAAAACACTAGTATGAATACACAAGATTAGAAATGAAGGGGAAAAATGATAAGGTGAAGGTAAACACTAGCCCACTTAAAACACATATCGTGTAAGCACCTATAATAATATCAAGAAATAAAGTCAGGGTAATGAAATACTAAATCGACAATCAAGAAATTCAGTAACAATATAAAAACAATCTCATTAAACACATCTTCGTTTTCTGTCACACCCAGGTTTATAAAAGTGTCGTTTAGGCATTTAAAATCAACTCCGCAAAATAGTCGCCGCTGGTTTTTTTCACATTGTCTAAAAAGTGAGTTGAAAAATCATTATAATTAATTTCCTAATAATATATATTATTATATATTATGTATGGAGCATATACAGTCGTACAATGAATTAAAATCTCTCTCAAATTTAGTTTTAGTTTTTATGGTATAGCCAGGTGGGTTAAACTCGTGAGGATAGAGCACACACTGACAACACTTTGAAAGGGTATTCATTCCGACTCTGCGCTTTTTCATGAGGTTAGTCAAATTCCCTTTCGAGAATAAAGTAGTCCCACGCTGCCATAACCTTACCAAGTTCAGGAATGCAATGATCGCTTTACGGATCAGTTGAAAGAAGAACTTGAATCTTCATTACGTGCATGTTGAGAACTTAGCTCTAAGAAATGTTTATACTTACGATTCATTATAAACAATTATAAACTCATCAATTGAACCTTTCTTGATTTTTCTATATTCGTGCATAACTTCACCTTACATCTTCTTACCTTCACTTGATAGAAAATACCTATTGTTGTATTTTATTACTCAACTTAGAATTATTTTTGTAATACCTAGTTATAATATTAGTATTGACTCAATTTATAAAATTGTATTGAAGACGTATCATGCAATTATTCTTATGCATTGTATTTTGGAAAATCTTATTTGTCCCCTGCAGTATATTGGAATAAATATTTGTTTCCCATCAATTAGTGACGGATTGGTTTAGTGAAACACAAGGTCATGTTTGAAATGAAGTTATGATTGAAAAACAATATTATTATCCCTAAGTTTAAAAGCCTCTTTAATACCGACATTTAAGTTCTTTTTGTTGGTGAGGCTTTGAAATATTTTTATAATTCTGTGTTGTTTGTGGCACCATTTCTCAGGGTCGGTCTGAGCCTAAGCTTATAACAGACGATTTTAATTACTCCTGACGCCGCCCCGTGATGATTGCATCCCCTATACCATTATTATGTATTGAACAGTCAAAATATTATTATATATTGTACACCTTGTAATTGTCCTATACTAGTATAAATAAACTCCTCTATATTATTTACTAGCATAAAGTAGGCAGATCCGTTACTATATTGAGTTTGAATGCAATAAGTGTTCAACAACACTACAACAAATTCACAGACCTTAAACGGCATGATGGTTATTATTATTTTTGCTAATTACAATAATGCATAGCGTTTGCATGCAGTAACTGATTTAATAGAAAATGGTAAGAGAGCTATTTAAAAATACAATGGAAAAGGAAGGTGTATATATGTGTGTATGTGTAGAGCTTAATGCAGGAGGGAAAGGCCTAATGTCGAACGAAATGAGCTTGAGATTGTAAAGTCTAATTCAAACAGAGTTGTTATTGTTAGTGCTCCGTCGTTAATAGTGGAACAGAAGAGTTTTTTGTGTGTGCACTGTACTCCTTACTTGGTATTAGTAATTGCGAAATGTTTAATAAGTACCTAGGTATCAGTACTTATTTATTTATCAACTAAACGATGTGTTGTGTTCTGCTATCTTACCTGCACAGAACAGATACACTTTCACAATCCTCTCGGGGATCTCTACTTATGGATTTAAGTATGAACCTACCTGTTTAAATTATATTTAAGGAATAAACATTGTTAATCTCCTGCCCCGAGGCCATTCGTCCAGTCTAGTCATGGTCTTCGGGTGATGCTATACAAAACTGGACTTGGTTTTGATGAGTCCGTCCTTTCGCCTCGTTTCTCATGCACTTAAGTGGATTATCTCCATGTGTGTTGCTTTGCTGTTGGTGCAATGATGCAGAATGTTCTGTGCTATAAAAACCGACAAGTCAAGTGCTAGAAAATACGAAGCAGTTATTAGTGCTAACCTCCTTACATATTATGCAGATGAGTCGACAACACAATAGATCTCAGCTAGAAGGCATCTTGCGCCGATACACTTATTCCTACTACCACCTAGTCTATTTCTAACTTCATTTTCTACATACACATATACAACTTTGCTCGTGTCTGTAATTTCCACTCTAATCAAGACGAACACTCCATTTCAGTGTATTTCCCTCTTTATGAACCTGTTAATTTATGTAATGGGTCGCTGAAAATTAAAGCGTTGAATCAGTGTATCGAGTATCTCATTATAAGCTTCGTAATTATGCAACGCACAACTAAACTACCACTTAGATCATTTTTACATCAATCAACTCAGAAGAGCTCCATGAAATTAAACTTACCTTTTCGTGGTTTCGTGGAATTAATTTCATGTGGTCTAGCCTCATTTCGAAAAATGAGCTACTACTAAGCTTTTAACTTTCCATTAATTATTTATTAATTACTGCTCATAAATCCCTCACTAATGTTATATTATTTTCAGCTCAGTTTTTACTAAACAGAGTAATCAGTATTCAATTTCATAACAATGTAATGAAGTGGTTTGCGAAATAAATGAGATAGGTAGGTCCTTCATTCAAAGAGTTACACAATATATTAATGATTTAGATCCTACACACGAAAATTATTGCATTGCTTGCGACATTCTGAATTTGCATTCCATTTTGAATTGTGGGTTTTTTGAATTTTGAATATAGAAGTGTAATAATACACGAATTTCTCTATAATATATGATCATGTTCCGAATGGTCACAAAGATGGTTTGAAAATTGAAGTTTTCTGTAGGTTAAATGTTATTAAACCATTACGGAGAGGCCATAGATCGGTGAGGTTAAAGTTGTAAAGTGAAGTATGTAGGAAGCATTGTATGGACTTACAGTGTGTCCATTTGGTGGTTGTCTACTATTATTTCTCTTTAAACAACTAACAATGGCTATGTGCTAATGGAGAGAAAGAAAAGTCTGAAGGATTATTATAAGTTTATATAAGAAAATATTGGGCATTCCATCATTATAATAAGTATACTAGGATTATATTAAGACTGTGCACTTGGGCTTGAGAAGAAGCTTTCACACAGAAAAGCCAGGTATAGCAAAGACTACACTTTATCTATGTACATAGAAATGCATTAAAGTACAGACTGTGGACTGTGTATTATATTTGATAGCTGTGTAAGAATAAGAATAAGAAAAGAAGTTGAGTTTTGAGAGTAGGAGAGGTGAGTGAGACTGGAGTAGTGCGACTTGAAAGAGAGAGATTAGGTTTTGCTGGAGGTGCATTTGTGTAGCTGAGGACTTGTGATGTATTAAGTAGTATGTATGTATGTAGTTGTTGAATAGGAGATGCATAGAACTAAATAAGGGATATAATAATAATATAGGAATAGTGACTGGAGGGTAGTTAGTAATAAGTAGTGGGGTATATGTGTATGATAGTGGTGGATGGGATGAAGTGCATCGCAGCATTATTGGAATGAATGTATGGTGACGGTGCTGTCTTATGGCTAAGTTGAAGTTAAAGTTAAAGTAAGTACTAAGGATACAATGTCGAAGACTGTGAAGAAAGATATTAGAGGCGAGTGTGGTATAAGGCAAGCACTAGGGTCGGTGATGGCTCTAATAGACGTACATAGGAGAAGAGGAAGGAAAACATCAAAAAAGCTCAAAGCTGCTCTGTCTACAGTTTTTCTGACTGGGTTTCTTGAAGTACTAGATTGTAAGATAGGTTGGTGATGGTGATGCTAGTTATTTGAGAGCTGATGTGAACGCTTAACGAGTATTAGCAGTATATGCAAACTCTAAGTTGATCATGTATAAAATATACGACTGTGTGTCTGTGTGTTGTGTTGCTTCACTAGGCCTATGTGTGTGTAGCTTGGTTCAGTAGTCCTAGTAAGTCGTCGACTCTGCTGTGTAAATGCAAGTACATGTACCTACATTACATATAGCTAGAGGTTAGGTTGTTACGTGAACAAGATATTAGATAGTGTGTAATGTAGACTCACAAGTGCAGAGTACGACGAATTGAACTCATATGTATGTAAAATATAGTTAGCTACATACATTGTGTTTGCTATTATTCATATACGTGTATACATGTATCTAAACAACTTCTTTTCTTGTGTGTCTTGTGTATAACTTAAGACGTACACACACTGGCTTGGCCATATGACTGAGCTATGAAGGAACTAAACTGTGGCTAGGTAAGTAAGTAAGTACATGGATGCTAGGTAGATTTACAGACGAAAAGTACTTTAACAATGCGATGCAATGCATGTACATAGTGGAGGAATGGAACATTCCCTAGCAATGCGTTCTTGTCTTTTGATAATGCAATCCAACGACGTTCTTTCTTGTTATAATGTACAATGCAACGTTATTTAGGTATATGTCTGTGAATGTTCGGTCTGTTCATTTTCAAGTGCCTACAGGCTACAACTTGATCTCAGTTCTAGGGCCACTCTCAGGCTGTGCACACCACATAATATTTCCGCTCACTCTGTATAACTTGTGTTTTCTCATACACATCATCTGTATGCAGCTTTGTAGCTGACACAACGTATAGTATTTACATACATCAAAATAACTTTACAACATTTTCTCAGCCTTATCTGTAATTACAATACTGAGTCTTCATCGTGAACTCGTTGCGACACCACATACACCAGATCTCTTCTGTTTGACAGTGAATCCGTGAACAAATTTCTTGTGAAATTTATAACGTTTTCTTATACTTTATACACCTCTGTGTAAAGAATTTTGGAACGCAAAGTGTTTCTGGCTATGTCGCTTGTGGATTAATATACTTGGAGTTTTTTTTTTGAAAAAACAAGTTGATTAGTTCAACATAGTGATTATACAAGGCGAACAAGCTATTTCTAATGATTTTCTGAAAAGACGAAAATCGTAAATAAATAAGAGTGGGATTATTGGAGGCGAGGAAGCAACAAGTTAAGAGTTTTGGTGTTGTTGTTAGCATTGATGCGGGAAATAATTCTGCGCAAGTGGTGAAGTTTAACTCGGCTCATTCTCTTTCAAGTGTGTTTTCGGAGTTCAAAGAGAATCATAGATGATTGCAACTTGCTAGAAATTGGTGGAAAATCAAGATTTGAATTTCGGAATATAATTATTATTATCAGATACTATTATTCTGGAATTGAATAGCTACAATAGTTTTCCAGCGAATGTCTGCATCACTTGTGATTAATCAACATAACAATTGTAGGTTTACAAACTTTTTTGATTGTGTTGCAAGGAAATATGTGTGGGAATCATTCTCATTGAATTAAACATATACTTCTTACTCGAAAGTTTAAATAAGGCAATTTATTAAACTTCTCGGAAAGATTTGAAAGTGTGCGTGTTTCGTCTGTGCACTTTTGCTTTAAATCATGATAAGAAAAAGCATAATAACATAGGATTCGGTGACTGTCTGTATGTCTACGTCTGTTTGAGCGGATGAGCATTAGTTTTGTTTACTGTTTGACTAACTGGATGAGTGAAAATTGGAAAGCTCAGAAGGGTGGTCATTATTTGGACAACGTGAAAAGCGACTTTGTTTCTACTGCTTCTGGACAGTTCAACTGATTACTCGGCTATGATCTAAATCAACGCTGGTTGCACAACGTGCACGGATTGGGAGATTGATGAAAATTAGAATAATTGTGAAGGTTTTTTATTTGAGCTCGAACGGAGGCATAGGATAAAGTAGTTTTGTTTGATGTTGGAATGTGATCTTGAGAACAACATACAAGGTATACAGATATAGAGATAGGAAGAAGAAAACAAAGTTGGCTCAGTCACTCACATGTCGTAGTGTTGACGCTATAGAGGATTCAAAGCACACTATTTGTATAAGAAGAAGAAAAAGAAGCAGAGTTTCAAGTAGTAGTTGATGGTTGATGGTTGATGGTCATCCTATGATTTGAGAAGCGATAAAAATCTGCAGAAGTGAACAGAAGCAAGGAACAAGGCAGAAGCAAGATTTGATTAAATCAAGAACAACGAAGAGACAGAGTGAACGAGGATTGGAGCTCGACAGAGGCTCATCATAAAAAATGCTCCTTCTTCGCTTTTGTCTTGATGAAGAAGAGAGCGAGTGAGTAAATAAAAGTTAATAAGTGGACAACCAGAAGAAGAAGAATAAGAAGAAGAAAAGAAGAAGAAGAAAAGAAGAAGAAGAGGACAAGAAAACGAAGGAGCAGAAAGGAAGCGAGTCAAGTCAAGAAGTCCCAAGACAGACTTAGGCAGCAAGAACAACACAACAACTCGTTTCATGTCCATGTCATTTGGCAGAGACTAATATAAACGAAAGCCTGCAGCAAAACTTTAACCAGTCACCTGCGTCTCTGATTTCCCTCATTCCACACTACACACAACACATCCACATGCTCTTGCAACTCCAAGTCTTGTACTGTTCCAGTCTCATCAACATATCTCCACAACACAACCAAAATCAATGTGAAACAAACTACTTAGTTGCCAGTTGCATTACATAGTTGCTCCGCATGTAAATGTGCTCAAAAGCAGCTCACATATAATCCATGGATTTTACTTTCGACGACTACTACAACAACATAAAACATAATATTCCTTATACACACGGCGTAGTGTGCACTTTCTTCGTATTTTCTTGCTGCATTAGTCATTCCTTGTTTGTCAACTGCCTCTCATCATCAATCAGTGAACAAGATCATATTGTGTCTCTGTATAATCTATCCCGAAAACCATATGGGAAGTTAGTTCATTCGATACGCTATTACATTACAGCAATTTGATAGCTCCGTTTAGTTCATTTATTTTTCAGTTGAGTTGATTTCAGTTGAGTTCAGTTGACTCGTTCCCGAGCAGTCTTTTTACTTTATAATACAAATACAACTGTAGCTATTTTACATAGTTGTAATTCTAATAGATATTAGTAGTGGTCCAACTCTCTGCAACCTCTCTGGTAGGATAACAATAATAGCTGGGTGTAATAATACTGTAAGAGCTACAACATTATACATGTAGTGAGTGTTGAGTCTTCTTTGTTAAGTCGTAAACGTTCAGTGAAGTTTATTTGGTTTATTGTCGTGTGAGTACACGTTGTGGCTTGGGTCTTGTCTGGTGTGTTATTTTGTTGTGTCCGCGTAATTATTTATTGGTTACTCACATAAAGTGCTATGTATGGTGAATACGAGGCGACAAAGGTAAAAGCAGAGTGCAGATGATAAGATAAGAGTGTATCTCATACACATTAGTTTGTTTCAAACTTGTTCGTCGTAATAAAGGAATCGAAAATTAGGAATGTGTTCGGATAGATGCAGGTAGTAATTCAAAGGTCTCCAAGCGAGAGGAAATTGTACGAAAACCGGAGGAGACGAAGGTGTTAATGAAACTAGAGAAGGCCTATCGACAGGAAGTATGAGCTCCAAATGCTCAGGGGGTGCCTGCTCAATCAACACCTTTAAGTTGGTGTCTGTGATCTTGGCTCAAACGCTGATTCTCATGTGCTCCATGTGTTGTAGCTCCAAAGTCTACAATGTCCACTGGAACACGTCAAATCCAATGTAAGTACAACACAATTCATAATACTCTCATAATATCTACTAATGATATAATGCCCGTATCGACGCAAAAGTATTGCTTCCGCTCTTTCTACCATTACTACCGTATTACAACCATTACCAATAATATATTATGTGAAATTGCTAATCCATAACGCAATCGAAATATCTAGTTGTGTGTATATCTGTAGTTGTAGAAAGATTGGTAGTGGTGCTGCAACTCATTTAAATGCTGCAGCTCTACGTTACATAAATTACAAGTGAAGTTAAGTTAGTGCGACTCAAGTTATGCGTGTAATATGAATCCAGTTTAGAAAGGATATAAATTCATGTGCAGTGTCCGTCTTTATAAACTACACACACACAGTAGTCAGAAATCTTTTTATATTTATACCTACATACTTAATACATCATGTGTTGTGCAGTGATGCAACTACATAATATATAATATGTATAATATATGTTCATGTTAATGTTCTATTATGGATGTTGTTGTACTGGTAGTTGGTAATAGAAGTAGTAGTGTGAGTGTGTGACTCTGTGAGACGATAGACGTGATGTACAGATATTTCCCTTGAATTCTCTGCTACTTCATCCGTCAAGTGTAATGTGTGCACACCTAATGTAATCCAATGTAAATATGATGTGTTATGTGCTGTTGGCTTAATCATTTATCTTATTCAACAAACCACTGCTCTTGCACAGTGCACTCTGTTCGCTGTGATTATTTACCTAAGCACTTGTAATTTTGAGCCAGGCTCGTAGTAGACGCTAAATATTATTATTTTCTGTTGTGAATGTAATGTTGACTTAGCTTTCCTTTTCCAAAGTCGCTTTTGTTGATTTTAGTGTAGTATGTACTACAATCACATTATGAAGCACACATAGGAGATAATGTGAAAACCACACATCGTAATATACACACAGATAGCTGAGATATGTATTATATGCATGTGTGTAAATAGTTGACTAACAATGAGCAGTGGGTTGGTTGAACTATTCGTCAGTGTGTTTTATAAGACGTTTTATAAGAAGAAGACGAAGAAGAAGACGACTATAGGTGTATCGGTGTATGTAGTAGAGATAAAAGCTGAAAAGGCGAAAGGGAGAAGCTGGTTGGGAGTAGGTAGGTTGTTGGTTCTAGGTTGGGTATGGAGTTTGGAGCAGTTGTTGTATTTGTAAGTAAGTAAGTGGAAGAAGTAGTAGTGTAGATGTATTGTGTATTGTGCAGTGTGTGTATAAAGTCAGAACAGGTAAGGGGATGAATAAGGTATTAATTGATCTAATGTGACACCTTGGCCAAGGCTTGGAATATAAAATAGACGGGCTGTATGAGTTGTTATGGCTTCTTTGCTTTACTTTGGCTCTTGTTCTTGTTATGAGAATGTGTTAAGTGGTTAACTGTTTGTGCATTATAGTGTTGCCACGATAAAGTGAATGTATCATGTAAAGTGTAGGAGGATGCTTCTGTTTTCTGTGGCAGTTGCTCCACTCGCTCTGTCTCGCTCAACTAGAGGTGACACTTGCAAGTCAAGTGTGTAAATTATTATTTTCGTTTTTATCATTGAGCTTCCTTGTCAATTAAAGTTTCTTTGTAGTTCGTATTAAATCTGAGTGCACACAACAGTCGCACTAACACGTTGTTCATGATGACATTGGACACGCCACGCAACTCAAAAAACTGTGTGAAATATCCCTTGGTCATTCAACTAATAATTAATGAAATGCATTTGTGCGGCAATTTTTAGTACATTAGTGCATAATACAACAACGTCATCAATTGTATAAACACATTATTGTGTAATATGGAAGTGTGTAGTAATAGAAATACTGTGATTGTATAATCATTTTAAGCGACTATGTCCTCTTAAGTGTTCAGTTTTTTAAATTTCTCACGAAAATACTTTTAAGCATTGAAAATAATGCATTGATGTAAAGGTCTTTGTTGGTCATACACATTTTTAACTAACGGCATTTATTATTATCATACACATACATTCATGATGCTTGTACTCACGAGTGGACTCTACTTAAGTAGAAACTGTTATAGCTGTAGTGGGAAAGCAGACATTCCTTGCATCATGTTTACATGAGAGCTACATAAAACGCTACGGTTAAACTACATTGTTATTCAAGGTAGTGTTGCATTGTAATTTGTAATGTGGTCATAACATAAAATGTAATTGAACGCATTCGGAAGCAAATATTATCGAGTATATACTCCTTTTACAATGTGTGATAAGTATTAATATTACTATATTAAGCAATAGGTGCATAAGTATTTTTCACACGCTATGTATTTTTATGCAATACTTTGATATGATATTCAGTAGTAGAAAATGGAAATCAATATTTGAAGCAGGTGGCTGAAACTATTAGACATTCCAATTCAGTCGTACACAGTACACACAAGTACATTGTAGTGACACTTGAAAACAGAAGGACATATGTCCAAAAGGTAAAATGACTATGACTGGTGGGAAAAGCTATAAAATGAAAAGGATGTAAAGGTTGCGTCAGAGAACGAGTACAGTTGAGTTAAGTACAGACTTGGACTAAGTAAGACTAACCGATGAAAAATCAAAAAGTAAAAGAAAGCAACAATTTCTGTGAAGTATACATAATATTTAGTTATTTACAAATTCCTACAGCACCTATGTAGCTATGTACTATGTGCGCAGTTCAGTCAGGTCAACGTTAAACAGATTTTGTTGTTAGCAGATGTGGGAAACGAGATTTGGTTGCAATTCTTTTACAACATGGGTTTGCACTAACCTGCTGTATAGGATGAAGTTGGCTAAAAGAGAAATTGCTGAGAGGAAAACATGGAAGATGTGTGTTTTAAGTCTTTATTTGAGGAATCCAAGCAGAGCTGTTGTGTGACAATCAGAATTCAAGTCACGTTGCCTCTTGGCGACAATGGACATGTCTCATCTGTCTCAACAAATGTATGTAGTAGGATTCTTTGTGCGCCTTCTTTTGTAATGACCTACAGGGGTTTTTCTGAACTCTGGGCAATTTCATTAAAGTTTTCTCCATTCATTCTTCCCTCATTTGAATTTATAAATTTCAATACATTATTCTCCTCAGACGAGAAATAAAACAATTTTATTTGCCAAAGTGTACGAAATGTGAAAGGCTGTAAATGAACAAACTTTATTAGCTAGCCCTACACAAAGAATGCAGGAGGAGGAGGAGGAGCACACGACAAGCAATTTCATTCTCGCCACAGAATATAATAAATATGATGATCTGGCGATGATACCGTAATGTACTAATTGATGAAACATGTGTGTTTCTTACTAAGTACTACACAGAGAGATGCGGCGTTAAGTGTGCAATTAGAAAGTGAACGTCGATTGCAAGAAAATCATTTGACTTTACTGTTTACGGTCATTAATGCGTACATGACACACAGCTATAATATTATTAAATTATAGGCTATTGCGTGCTGCCATGTCAGCCATATACTGGTTAGTTTGCTTATTACAAAAATGAATTAGCACTCAAATGTTACAGAGCATTCTTCTTCTTGTCATGGCCCATTCAGTCCATTCTTTGCAGTTTCCCGTAGTATTCTCGGTTCTATTAGGCCACAGTTAAAGTTGAAACGACGGAGATGTGTCAGCTCTAAGTATTTTACTTTGTAGACGTTATAATTGTACTTAACTTTCCACATTTGCGGTATACAAAGGAAAAACGACGAGAGAGAATTCATAGTAGCAGTAACCTTGAAACAGGAAACTAATGAGTAGTACATAGACATGTACGTTTCCAAATAAATGTGTTTTATTATTGTTTTGAGAACTGTTATATTTTATATGGGCGATAAAAGAGGAGAAAAGAGCACTGCACCTGAATGCCAATGGATGCAGTATGAGTGCACATCACTCATACCAAAATTTTATTGTATTCTGATTTGCAAGTCTAGTGTTTATGATTTACTCTGTTTTATTACAATAGCAACACCAAACTGTGTACTTTGTGTTGTATCTTATTGGTGTATGTGTATGTTGAACGGATATACTATACATATGTACATGGAGGATTTTCATTATCGATATTGCGGGTTTTTAGTATTCCATGCATTGCGTAAGCCTTCATTTACATGAGTGTTAGTAAAACTGCATAATTTGAAGTGGAATTTGTGGAATTGGCGGAGTTGACATTGTCATTTGTTGCCGGCAGGCTGAAAAGCAATTTTGATTGTATTGTACCGCCTTGTTAGTTAGTTGGAGATGGAAACTATCTACGTAATAAGAGTAACCTGTCTTTTTAGCTGATTTGCTTTGTTGTACACACCTGCATGGGTTTTAGTGTAGTTGGCACAATAATGTGTCCACTGTGTGTTATGTAGTTAAATACAGGTGGAAGAACAGGATTGGTTAGTGCGCAAGTTCATAGAGAACAGGTATATTATATGAATGCAGTGTGTGTGACGGTTATCATATTATCCAAGTGCAGCAGTAATGTAGTAGGCAAGGAATGAACATAAGGTGAGAAAAGAAAGCAAAGAGTGTGAAATGAAATGCAGTTGATCTTGTTCTGGTCGGTGTCATCAAATCAACTCATTCAAGTTGTCTAGTCCAAATGAAAAACTGAAAACCTTCGTTATGAACACCAAGTCGAATTCCACTCCACTCTTCTTCCTCCAACAAATACACAACACTCCACTCAAATCAAAGGTCGTTCGGCAATCAACAGCAAAATACTCACAACAACTCCAAGAGTTAACTTGCAGTCAATAATTTATATAATCCAATCGCACACACGCAGCAAAGTATCTACACCTGAGTCATTATCAAATTATCACTAGCCCTAATGAAATCGAAAATCCAAATCATTATCTTTTTTCTCCGCGTATCTCATCATCATCTTATTTTCACCAACACAACATCCTGTTTCTTTGTAGTCTTCACATTATACTACCATAATACAATTCATAATGTTTAATTCCAAACACAGTGTAGCGCCCCATACATCATAATGTAAATTAGTTGTACTATTACAAACATTATTGCATCCAATAATTGAGCACGCCGCATGCACACAATGCATTGCATTACATTACTCTAGTGTATAAACACCATACACAAGATTTGAAGTTGTTAGAATTGATAAAATCACATTGCATTTTACAGCTTTGGAAAATAAGGATGTGTATGATATGTATGTAATAGCTACAGTACAATACTTGACAAATTTCTTATTTCTTGTTCGATTAAGATTGTGCTATTCCTGTTTAGTGATATTGTGAGGTAGGTAGGTACACTGTAGTTTGCATTGTTGTTTGTGGCGTGAGTGATAGTTGTATTTGGTAGGTTGATGTAAATTCATTATGGGGCAGACATTTTGAGCTGTTTAAATTGAAACTGTTTATGATAGTAATTGCTTTGGCTAGATTTTATTAATATGGCTATATTACATTACAGTATCACTGTATTTATGACTACAGGTATTTATGTAGATTCTCGAGCAACGTACGGTACTGAAGTGCTACGTGAAATAAAAGCAAGTTCCTTATCCATCTGTAACCCTTTAGGAAGATGAAATGTTGATCTGAGGAGTTGGAGTTGGAGCTAGGTGGATAGTTGAGTTTATTTCACTTCACACCTACCTCCTATTTCATGTCATGTCAGTTGTGTTAAATGTAATGTAATCTAATCTCCTCTGTACGATGATGAATTTGCAATTTTTTCTATATCCCATGGCTTGACTCTTGCACTCGGCCTCTCTCTGTCTGTGTCTCTCTCTATATACACAATCTACTCCATACTAAATTCTAGTAGAAGGTGTACGTACTGGACTGGTCGGGTTGATCGCGTATTTAGTAATGTACTTCTAGGGCTGCTGGTGCTATCTGTGCACTTACAAATACTTGTAGTCTTATCTTATGTTATAACATCGTTGTAAGTCCTAGGAGAGCTGTGCGAGAGTACAATGTACCGTCTTGTTATTTATTTCATTTCCTCTGATGCAGCAGTATACAGACAAGAACTTAGGGAGATTAGCTCACCTTATGTATGTGTTTTCCTTTTCATTCTAACCAACAACTGTCTCCTTTGCAGTTCAATATATTACATTATATGAGCTGTGTGTTTTCCTATTTGCTTTAAGTATCTCTGGCTGTGGTTTATCTAAGTAAATTAGCTTGTAGCTTCAACGCTCGTCATATACATCATACTGTAGAATATCCTGTCTATAGGCTGTGTGTCGTGAACTGAACGAGTGACGAGAACTACTGACTCCTGCGTATAGTGTTGTGTGTAGTAGTCGTCGTAGAATTTGTTGGACCAAGTTAAATGTTCAACTTTGTTGTTATTGTCTTTGGCATGAATCCATGTCTCTCAGATGCTCCTCTCGTGCTTCATGCTCTTCCTTCATTTCATTCGTTTGTTTTCTTTGTGTTTTCTGGTGGAAAATTGAGGAGAGAAGAGTGAGGTGATAATGCACTGACTCCAAACCTAAATTAAATAAATTCAACTTACAATCTTAGTGCTCTTTCTTGCAGTCAAATCCGTGGAAAATACTAGAACTAGTTTATATACAGTCAGTCGGATTGAAAGGAGCTAGTAGGGTTTGTATGTGCATGGTTACTCTAAGCTTTTCTTGTTTAATAGGTGGCTTGGCTGTGGCAGGCATCACTTTTAACTTCAAAAGTCAGCTCTTGACACTAACGACGATATATCTGAGCTATTTTTCTGTGTACAATTACCTATGTGCTTTTTGTTTATGTATGTTTGTGTAGCAGGGCTACATAGCTACTTTCTCAATCCATGCTGCGTTATGTATGTTCATCTGAATTTGTAGCATAAGCAAAGCACTGTATGCAGATGAGTGTAATTGCAAGCATTTGTTTTACCTTGTGACATTTGTTTATGAGTTCTACAGGCAGAGAGCAACATTTTTCTTATTTTTTTCAATGGTGACTAATGATTGTTTTCTTAGTTGACATGAAATACTAAAGCGTCATTATGCACTCTCCACTTGCAATAATTTTTAATATGTTTCAGATTGAGATGCTACAATTGCGATAATTGCTAACCTATTTACATACCTAATTGTTTCTCACAATTGTATAAAGTTTTTATATTACATTGAGTTATTAACTTTCTTCTATACTCGTCCCACGCACTATGGCTTCACTTTATGTCATAAAACTCTTGTTTTATGTTCTACTTACTTCAGTATTTTGAGTTTTGTAGCTTGGTACGAGAATTGCAGACTAAAGGCATAGGTACTTGTACTTAGACAGCTATTTCTCTCAACTCAAGAAAGTAGGTATTGTTATGTGTATCAAAAGTCGGGGAAAAGTAGTGTATAGTGTAGTACAATACACTTAGAAAGCGGTTGAGTGCTACAAATACATACACACATCACATCAGTAATGGTAAGTGGCTGGAAGGATGGTTGTGTTGTGTTGGTGAAAACCGCAAAGCGAATCACGGAATGAAAATTCAATGCGTGTTGTTTGTGGTGAAAGAAGCAATGTGTTTTATTAGCTTCTATTTGTTCGAACAAACTTTTTATACGGCTCTACAGTTTACATGAACAGACTGCATTACACGGCGGCACGTAGTTCAGAACTTAGTAGTAGTTAGGTTTGAAGTTAGATTGGAGAATTGGAATTTGATATTTGAAAAGAATTGGGTTCTTGTGTAACCGAACTGGACCAGACTGGCTCTAGCCCTGGACGACAAAGACGAGACTTCGTGATCAACACGACGAGGTTCACCTACATCGTCGCGTGTTCCTTTCACACACTCTTCCTACACACCACACCAGTCTTCGTAAGTCATGAAATAATAGTCTTGCTGGGTGGGTCCCACTGATCTTGAAAGCTTATCTTTCTCCAACTTACTTACGTGCCACTAGCTACACCACCACAGCCTACTTCTTATACCAGACAGACTTCTAGCTCAGATTGTTCCTGTATTAGCTCCCTATTGTGCTCTGCTCTAACTAACTTTAACTTTAACTTTATTTCGTAGCTACCAACTCTACAGATATTTCTGGCGTCTCACGGGCGGCTTCACTCTTGTTTTGTTCTATGTAATGTAACAGTAGTAGGTAGTGCTATGCTAGTGTGAGTGTACTGTGTTAACTTGATTCGGGTGACGCTCAACCTACCAACCAACCAACCAAACAACCAAGCATTCCTCGTCTCTATGGTTTTTCATTCACAAACTAATCCTGATTCCATTGTTTACGACTTAATAGGAATTACAATTTTCCTTTACAGCTTTCTTCACACACTTTCATGTAATTAATGCAAGGGAAATCAGGCTTATCACACTACGAGATTTGGCAAAGGCTAAACACAAATACATCTTTATTATTTAATTTATGACACTATAAATATGCGTGTGTTGATGTGATGTGAAATTTATTCAATTTTCTTCACCTACCAGCTGAATTCAATTATTATACACAGCTTTGTACGTACAGAGTCAACGCAGTTGTCGATGCATACACGTAGGCGACTTTAGTTTGACTGATGACTGATGAATTTAATATCAGTAAGTGGATCTGTCTGCTCCATGCTATGGTCTAGGTCTTGCGTACGCTGTTGTGTGTCTTCAAGCTAATACATTATCAAAAGCGAGATTTCCGTGAACGAACAAAGTCGTCTGTCTTCATGAATATTATGTATACATATAGGTGCATTAAAGCTGGGTGGCCTGTTTTGGTTGAGTAAGTAGTGCACAAATATACTATGGTTTTATATATAATGCATTGTACGTACATATACATGTACTATGTAGATACATACAATATTGGACACACGGAGACACACGCATATCTAGCAAAGATTGAGTGAGTGGTTGAAATATGGTTGCAGCTAAAGAAACAGCGTTATCTCGGCAATACATCTAATCCTTTCGAAGACGAGATTAAATGTGTGTGTGTGTGTGTGTGTGTGTGTGTGTGTGTGTGTGTATGCAAAGGTCGAGATGAAATCGACGCAGAGGTTCCTTTGGTAAAATACAGATACTATGAGAGTATAAAAAGATGAAGAAGAAACCCTAAACCCACTAAGACTAGCTGGGATAATTTTGTTTGGGACGGAACTGGATGTTGTATACAATGTAGTATGTGTAGTAATGTAGGAGAAAAGCTCAATTGGGACTAATAAGAGAAGATGCCAAGGAAGGAATGTGGTGTCAGACAAACACACAATGATTCATGGTTTAATGTTAAATGACGTTAAGAAGAATCGATACATTTCCTAGTTGTTATGTGGTATACAAATCCACGAATGTCTCGTGTAATAAATGAATTGGCCGAGAGGAGGGCAAGAGGAGAATCGTGTAGGGAATATGAGTGATAGAAAGGTTGAATGAATGCTAATAAGGAGTGCATAGTGTGTTTGTGTTTGTGTCCTGTGTACGCTGCTGATGAGTGTGAATGGGCAGATGATGAGGTAGATCGAAGATAAGAAAGTGATAAGAGACGAGATGTGTTGTATAGGCCATGAATTCCGATTTATCCAACATACCAGCACACAAATATTCGCTATAGCTATACATAAGTGTATACACACACTTGTGTTTGTACAAGACATAGGAATATGCAGCACTAGTTGATTTAACAATACAAATACATAGTAATACTAATGTGGATTGAATTGTGGAGTGTGAAGTGGAGGCAGAGTATTTCTATAGAGGAATGAATGAATAGCTAGTTTGCTGAATGACTTAACACTGGATTAGAGCCGATTAAAGATGAAATGTCAATGCTCACTATCATTGTTAGTTAGGACAAGGGAGACATGAATGTGAGAATGGAGGAACATCCAGGGAACAACGTGCAGGAATATTATGAACATTCTTTGTTCAGGACAAGTATAGCTACCCAGTACTCAAGAACCAATAGCCACAGCCATTCGGTGTGCTTGAGGTTTACAAAAAATCTCGTTTACACGGAAAGGAGCAGAGAGCGTAAAATAGATCTGTGTGTGTATATAAAGACCAGCGGTAGGAGCGGCTGTATGACATGAGGCTATGCTCAACATGTTCACTAGCTAATTTTCCCTGAAGTTTACTGTACTTTACTTGATATAACAATATTTGAGATGAGATCTTTTATATCTAGGCCATTTCACATTACACGTATTATACAGCAGTAAAAGCAAATGCTGTTGTGTGTGTGTGCCCACAGCAGCCCAGCCGAATCTTTTTGTAGTATTTGTGTTTGTGTTGGGATTTGTTTAGTTTGAAGATTACGTAGGAACTTCTAGTCTACTACCACAGTGTAAAATAAGAAATGTTTGATGTAGCATTGGAGTACATGGAAACGTCTCGTGTACTCGAGTGGAGCAATTATTTCTAATTTTCAAAAAGGCATCCTGCTGTGCACGATTTTGTAGCTGTTTTGCTACGGCTCCGTACTTCATTGGAGAATGGATAGATTACGAGAATGTACATTGTATTGTACGTTTTGTATTGTGGAATTGTATGGAGAGAGAGAGAGAGAGAGACGGGACAACGGAATAGAGAATGAAATGAAATGGAATATAATAGAGTGGAGTGGACTGCTCTGCAGAGTGTGTGCTCGACTTGAACTTAGTTTAGTAGAAGTACAACTGAAAACATTCAGCTACAACTACAACAGCATTGCAAGTATAAAGTACACATATATTTATAAAGGCGAAGCAAAGGGAAGGCAAGGCAAGGCTAGCACTCTACAATATTACACTACGATATTCCCATTTCTTGTAGCCTGAGTTGCTAGTGAGGATTTGGTAGTTATACTAAAGGAGTCGTAATAGTTAGAGGTGGTGGAGGATTGCATTGCATTGCATTACTCTAAACAACTTTATATTATATTATTATTATGGAGGTACATCTACACACCAGACTCCGACTCAGTAGACTACATACAACTACAACAAGTATAATGCATTGTGAACATTTCAGACTGAGGATGGTGTGCTGTGTATAGAGAACTAGTAGTTTGTAGTTTGTAGTCTATAAGGTAAGTTGCTAGCTCAAAGTTGCATCGGAATGGAAGTTTTAACTTTGACTAGAGCAGAATGTTGTGTATAGGTAGTTGTTTTCTGACTTGATTTATGTTTCCCTGTCCAACAAAGCCAGGCCCACTAATGCTACTCAACTTTGTACTTCGTTCGTCTACACAAACTTAGTGAAGCTGAAGCAAACTGACTTCTCTCTTTCTCGCTCTCTCTCTCTCTCAGTCTAACCTAAACCTCCGTGTACAAATATAATGTTATGCATATACTATACTGTCCGGGTTTCCTCTCTCCGTCCGTAAATGAAGCAATAGTTATGGAGCAAGGACCCTGTTTGAATATATACTCATTGCACTCTCTGTGTATAATACACAGTATTAAATTTATGCATAAATATACATACCGATAATATATATGGTGTATATATCTATGTATATATGTGCATATGCTTATTTACAAATATATATTAGGTGTGTATGTGTGTGTGTGTTTATACATACTAAATATTCTGTGTCTATACTATACTACCTAATCACTTTGCTACACTCACTCACACTGTGTCTATTGCTTATTTGCAATACTTAAGTAATACGAAATGCAGGACTGAGGACGACGACGACGACGATGACGACGAGGACGACGAAGTAAACACGTTTGTTGGTTTGCTTACTTTGTTTCCATATCATGGGCTTAATAGACAATCTGAATCCTGTTCCTCGTAAGTAGATTTGAGAGAGTTGGTAATAACCAGAAGCTTACAACCTGAATGTATATATTTATGTATATAACTACAATATACTATTTTAGACATGATATTCATTTCAAAGAATCAAAGTCAAGTGCTTGCTTGCAGAGCACCGCCTCGTTTTCTTATTCCTTTGTCAATGCCAATTCATCGACGGTTGCATTGCATACTAGAGTCGTCCACGGGATTTTTGCTTCTCTCACATTCAAAGTCTTGCTTCAGAAATGAAATTTTATGTCTAGGGAAGTGTTTAGAATGTGCAGTACAATACTTCACACTGAACAACTGTTCTGGTGAATGTAAAGCCACACCTTATTTTGGTGCTGGGTTTCATTTTCAAGTGGCTATACCTATACATGCTTTAACTGTGAGTTTGGAGAGTAGGCATTGTGTATGTTTGTATAATACACCGAGTAAGTATAAGCATGAGTGCAACTGAAAGAGACGTCCGGAAAAATATTTATACCTGTCTGCATTCGGAAAAAATGAACAGCTATTCTGCTCAAGAACACAAGCTTATAATTGGGTAATCCCAAATGGTGCATTCTCTATTGTGTGTTGCACTGCTTTTAATTGGATTGATGAGCAATGAATACTCTGCTGTGTGCTCTTGTCGAGGAAATGCAAATGCAATGTGTCATCTACCATGATGCTTAGTTAATTCGTTTATGTAAAGTAACCTGCCGTTCGCACTGCCTGTCATATCGAATTTAAATTGAAATGTTATATATTTACACGAGAACCCACCTTTTCTTGCTCACCTTTTCATTTGTAGCATAGCAGTGTTTGTCTTTGCGTTCAAGAAGCAAGCGCATTATTAATTGAAGCTATTTACACAGCTTATGGCGTGCTGAAATTACACTTGTAAAGAGATGTTTCTGACTTTTCACAATTTGCTTATTACTACTGAGAATATTTGCAAACAGTTCTGATTTACGTGCTCAGAATCTCATAAATGAAACAAAATAAGTACAATTATTGTACTTAATCTACTTAGAAAATGTCAATTAAGATTATTTAATTAGTCATAGAACCTACTCTATGACGTGATAATGATATCAATGTAACTTAAATCGCTTCTTAACAACGTCTACAAAGGAGAATGTACATGTTTTAAAAATGTAATGTAGGTAGTATTAGCTTAACAGTGAGCAAAGAAAGTTTAAAGGAACGATAAACCCTGAAACGGTATATTTATGTCCACACAAACGGCTTAATACCTGAAACGTGTAACAAAAACATGCATAGTGAAAAAGAGACTGTACTTTTGAATACTGGTTAGTTGGTGTAAGGAAATTAAAACGATTTTAATGACATTAAAATATTATCCTGGGTAATAATTGTAGCAATAAATTCCAATGGGTTGCTTAGTGTTCCAATTGAATGTTTTATGTATATACATAGGTACATATAGTTCAAAGAGGTATATAGATAGACAGAAATGGCGTTTCAGTTGCAGTATAAAATGCTGACAGGAATTAGCCATGCAATTAATTGTAACTAGTGCTTTATCTAAGGTACATACGTTATTATTACTTTCTGCAATTAAGACATTATCTTCACCTCAAGAAAACTAAGGTTTTCAGTTTGCATGGTTTATTTAGATTAGTGTACTCTCACAACACCAATTTGTACATTCCATGTCAAAGAAACTAAAGGTAATAATGAGCAATTAAATTTGCTTTCGTCATTTGCAAGAAACTTTGAGCCATGCACTTTTGTGTATGCAACTCATAACAAATATAACGTTTCAATGACGTACAATTAGTTAAAAATAGTTTCATAATTAAATTAACTGTAATTGAACTACGACGTTATTGCGAATGTGGGTGTTTGTTACGGGTTTGGCCACAGGAAATGGCTAATACGATGTTTTGAAGGTCCGGCATAGCTACAATAGAATATCCTTCTCATAAAACACTTCTTGATGACTTTTATTTTTATTTGTAATGGGGAGAATGCTTAGGCCAGTGACAATGAAGTGTATTTATTGGTGTACAGACTCGTATAATAAAGTGAATGTCAAAGGTGTCATCTTATACAGAGAAGATATGCATAATCCTTACCTACTACCATGCGATTTAAATAATCAATGCTGCAGACTGCTATCATGAAGTGACAGTGACAATGAGTATTTTGGTGTGGTCGCTCGAGTGAAGTGAGTGTAATATGACACTGGCGCAATTGAGATGCTCAGTAAGAATTTGAATCTGGCTAAAGCTGAAGTGTAACATGAGCTTAACTCTGCTCATGTTCTTAGCCAGAGACTGACTGAGACAGACTGGACTTGCTTACGGATTTAAATAAATATTATGGGCAAAGTACACATAAAAATAGTATGGACTTAGCTTTTGGTAGAAACCACAGAGGTGAAGCTGAACTGGAGACACCGTGCTGGAGAAGAACACTAAAAGTGTCTGAGCTTTATTCGTGCATATCATTAGACGTCCTCCTATTACACTTTGTACATAATGTGAACTAATTTAATATTAACAATATTGGCCATCTACACAATAATGCACTTCCATTTATTCCTCTCATGAATGTAATTTAGTACTTTGGTCTCCTTCTAAAAAAGGCACTGAGTTGCAATGGTACTATGAGGCTCGAATAATATTGCGGCGTATTTACAGTCAGTGAGTCAAAAAAATGGACTGAGTTAGTGTTTTGTAGGTCCGGTGTCGGAATGTTAGTTGGAATATTATGCTTTCCAGTTTGAGCTGACTGAGTTAATAAACTGTAGCGTGTATAGCAGTAAAGTAACAGTTGTGTGTGACTAAAGGCTCATCGTATTTTTGTGTGTGAGAGAGTAAGGGTATAGACTAGGCATAGCCTGTTGCTATGAAGGATTATGGTTGTCAGAGAATGTAGATAAATGTCATGATGAAGCTCGGCAATATTTTTGTCGTCTGAGTTTTCGACGTTCCATGCAGAATATAAGTCTACATTTTAGTACTTATCAGATAACACAACGTCCACGGAGAATGCTTCAAAAAACTAAAATTACTAGGACAGCATTCTGTGTAAATGTTTTAGTGATTACCCTTGTGTCATCGTCTTTCAAAGAATTTCTATTCTATTTATAGTCAATTTGAGCTGAAACTATGTAGAACTTCTTCCTTTTTGTCATCACGGGAATAATTGAGTGCTATGGATGCTATTGTATTGTATGACATACTTGTACTTGTACTTAAAAGACATCATACTATGCTTTAGGTATATTTTACCTTAAGCATGCATGGAAGTATTGCTGACGTCTCAACGAGAGGAAGTGGGTGCTAAAGTGTTATGGCTACATACGTCAATGGAATTGATTAAGCATTCGATTGTGATGGATATTTTCAACTTTTGTCAATAGAAAAAATTGTAACGAAACCATCTGGCTTGTGCGTGTGTCCTGGAGTTTTTTGTAAAATGGGCATTGTACTTATTGTAGTAACATCTCATAGTTCATGTACAGGTTAGGCAAAACACTTCACTTAAAATTACGTTGATTGAATATGGACTGTGAAAATAGTGAATTCAACTTTTTGTGGGTTGACCTTTTCTCGTTATTTCCTCTGTGCTGTAAAAGTATAAAACTTTTTTTCAAGAGTAAAGGGTAAGACTTTTCTTCCGTTACGTTGGAAATGGATGAAATGGAATAGTAGGATAAATGAAGACGAAATCCGTCATATAATAGTAATGAATCAACAGTGCCACACTACTACTAGTGCGGTGTATGAACTACAGTTGACAGTCTCGTGGATTCTATATAAATGTGAGTCGTACAGCTTTAATGGTCCGACTCGTGTACTCGAGTTTGAGCTTATTGTGAGCTTGTTAATAGACTAGTGTCTTATTGTCGTTGAGGACTGTGACGATGCGGTGTGTTTTGTTGGGATGCATGTATTTGTGTCGTGTTCTGTTTTGTTGTCTCATGCTTGTTCTTCTTATTCTTGTTCAGCTTTTGGGTCCTCCGTTTTCCTCTTCTGTCTCTGTGTCCTTTTCTCTGTTCACCACCTGCACTTCATGGCCCTTCACATATATTACAAAAACCCACAGCGGCAGCCTAGCTGTTGTAGATAAGTTGTACTTCTCTCTCGGTCTCTCTCATCGTGTGTATGCATCCCTATGAGAATTTAGTGAAAAGAGATGAGAATTTGTGTCCCTGATCCCTATCCACTTCATAATCAGTCCCAACTTAAACAAATCATTCTAAAAAGTCGGCAAAAGTAAAACATGCATTCCACACAATATTAGACTTCTTTACCCCTCTTCAAGACTTCACTAGCAGCAAACCTAATTTGACTCGGGTTTATTAAAATTTTGTATTTTTATACATCCAACATATTTCTCGTTGGTTAACGGTGACTACAAATTGGCTGAAATCGTCCTTTTTTCGAGAGAACTTTTATTATTGTACTAGCATTTACCTTGGTGACTCTGTGTACGTTGCTCGAGGAGATTTTTTTCATGTTTATGTATTTTTGAGTAGGTACAAGAAGGTTCAAAATTTAACAGGGTAGACACTATTACCAAGGCTCGTTATTATTTTATCTGTAATATGTTTTATACACTTTCATGGCTATAGGCAGTGGTGGTGAGTTGTGAATTGTGAAGAAGAGTAAAGTAAAGCCAGGAAAGACTTAGTTAGCATGTAACAAGTATTTGAGTTGTCATGTTTCCTTACATAAGAAGTATAAGAATAAGAATAATAAGAATACCGGTATAAAAAAGAGGAAGGATGAGCCGATAATATTGCGTGTCATCGTGTAGTTTTCCTTCTCGGCCATTTATTATTTGATTGTTGAACAAGATGACTAGGAGCGTATAGAAATGAATTGAATGGAATTCGTAGCACATGAAAGTACATGCAATATAAATACTTTGTCAAATACAGATAATGTCATCCAGTGCAATGCTAGCAAGCAAGGGTATGTTATGATCTTGGTTTTTATTAGCCGGTATACTGGTGCTGGTGTTGTAGAGATGGTATTGTAGTACGTATTAAATATGAGAATGTATTTATATGTAGCTAAACCCAGTTTGGATTATTGGGATGCATGGTTGGATATATGTGTGTCCTTTAGGGAGTCTTATTTGATTATGGATAGATTAGCCCGACTGAGTGTATATTTATTATTTGTATGGGCCATTATCATTATTCTTAAGAGAATCGTACATACATTGTAATAAAGCTAGATAAAGGAGGGAGATAATAGTTGAGTAAGTGTCTATAGAACATATGAAAGTTGAAATGAACTGTGCAATAAAAAGTGAGAAAGAACGGAGCATTGCATTGCAATACTGTGTATAGATTTAATTATTCTGATTCATGATGATGAAGTTGATGAGTCAGTAGGATTTCTTTAATGCTCATTGTAACTTGTGTCGGCCCTTTTCTTTTTGGCTGACGTTTTTGTCTTTGGCCAGGTTTATGTTGAGCGTAGCAGCATATGGCAATTTATATGTAATTGGAGTGCTTCTTAAGGTTCTGTACAGTCCAACTCAACATTGGTCCACTCGGAAGCATACGCTAGATAAGGATTGGGTTGAGTTCAGTTGAGTTGAGTTGAGAATTTATGAAAAGCATTACAGCGATTTGTGTATGCAAGAATTCGAATAGAACAACATTATGAAAGGCAGCTAGCTAGCACTCGAATTATTAGTATCTTCTGTATTAGTATCTCTATCTTTTCTGTTGTTGTGTCCGTACATTACATACTCTGCCTTTGGTTGGTTGTTGTGCGTTGAATAAGAATTATAATTTGACGCAAGCCTTTTAGTCGCTATTCAATTGACTCGAGCAGTCTGAATAGATTTGAATTAGAGTCAAAAGACAGGAGAGAAAAGTGAACAAGCCCAATGTCATGTTCACTTCTGCCTTAGACGAGTACTGTGTACACTGTGTACACTGTGTTATACATACATGCATTCACACAACTATAAATCCACTCTCGTCGAACGAAGAATGGGAATAAGACTATTTTCTAGTTCTTTGGTGTGTAAACCCCAGTACATGCATCAAATGAAGGAAGGTACGCTCTATACGCTGACTCTGCATTCATTGTGGCTTATCAAACCATGAATTCCAGTAGGCGGATTTATCCTTACATTTCATTTGAGACAGGAGGTAGGAAGGACTCGTAGTGAGCTGAAAATCTTTTGATGAGTTGACTGTTGAATAGCGTGGCTAAGCTCCTTAATATTCTTATACGTTATACGGACACAGATTACGGCACAGACGTGTGGTGTTCATCATAATATAATATCTCTCTCTCTCTTTGCTAAAGTAAAGTATCAACTGATTTGACGTTATTATATTATGAAATATTATGGTGTAAATATTAACCGTAGTATCTACTTACCTACTGTGTGTGCATGCTTACTATTTGACGTTAGCCTTAGAGTTGAGCATTTTATGCCAGTTAGCAAATGAAATGAAAAATATGACGCAGTGAATTCGAATGTAGTGGTCAATCGCACAATGAGTTCCATGTATACATAGTATGTATGTAACTTGATCTTTTGCTTTTATGTGGTGCGGTGTATGTGTAATGCAATGCATGCAGTAGTAGATTGCAATAATAATGATGACGAAATTTTAGCAGGCCATAATATAGATGTGTAAACTAAAGCTGCTCTATACCTTGTCTTACTTACCTTGTTCATAGCATACTCTCTCAGTGATTAAGTTTGTATTATTTGTGTTGGGTTTCCTTACGCCTCAATGATTTCCTTTCCTTTTTATCGAGTTACTACGTACTTACTTACTAATATTCGTCTAGACTCAGGTCTTGTACTGCATACATGTACGCCATGCATTATTAAAATTGCAATTTCCCTGTGCAAATGTAAGGCTTCAAATATTACTGCCTTTGTAGGTGAGTTAGCGTTAGGTAGTTGCATGGTGTATATATATAGGGGAAAATATATGCAATACATAGAGTGAATGCGTTAGAACATGTTTTATGTTCACAGTTCATTTACCAGGCATAACATTTTATTCGTGTGACTCTAATGTCTACATTGTAATAATGATATTTTCATTAGAAGTACTACGTAGGTATACCAGCAATGTGCAAACACTCAACACATTTTGGAATGAGGAAAGGTGCATGTTCACACTATTTTTAACAATAAGTGGACAGATATCGCAATCAGAACGGAATCTTGTTCAGTTGTGGTACTGCAGCAGTAATGAAGTGGTTGACTATTGCAAGGTAAATTGATTCTGTGAACACGTCGTGGTATTAACGAACGTTTAACTAAGCGAAGGTTTTTTCCGTGTATTTTATACACAGTAACTAGTACGTAGCTTCAAAACTTGTGACATGAAGTAATAGTATCTGTAGCTACAAGTTTTAGTAATGCATACATTTTAGTATACAAAGAAATATTTATGTTATAGATGGCTCATTTTTCGTTTGTACTGTATTCATTTGTAGTTCTGTGACATCATGCTGATTTGTTTTGTAGCGTTTTACCCAATTTTTTATGCACATAATATAATATCGCCACAGTAACTGTGTCATATTTTTCTCACAATACTATTTGCACATTATTTAAATAGAGGAATTTTTTGTTTGTTTTGCTTTAGTATCAGCATGAGTAGGTACTCTGAATTCAAAACATGTGGATAGCACCATACAAGGAGCTTTATGTGCATTATTTATAAGGAATAGTTTATTTTGATTATGATTATGATTGCACTTGGGCTTTATTGTACATTCTAACTACAAACATGCATACCTGGCCTAGGTAGTAGGTAGGTACCTGTATGGTAATAGGAGAAGCTTTAGCGTTGGGAGTTAGTTAATGTTCATTGTGACAATATCGAGATGAGAATCTTACAATGCTCATAAATACTGTGTGATAGTTCGTGATTGGGAGCGTTGGGGCTTGTAGTTTGTGTATATATGACATCAGTCCATCCACTGTAATATTTCGCAAGATTTTTTTACTACGTGCATAATCAGAAAAGTATCTGCCAAAGAAAGAAATAACAGTGTTACTATACTGTCAATCCTAATTCTCAATTTCCTTTATTGAGGGCTGAGGTTTGTACGTCAGGTGAATGAGATATTTTGCAAGAAATGTGAATGTAGTGTTAGTTTTGTCGAATTGTGAAGAATTTCAACCTTGTGTCACGGCTTTAATGTTTTATTCATTTTCTTATTTATTACAAAAATGTTGTGTAGTGCGCACAGACCCAAATGTACTTAGAAGGACAATGAATCTGTTGTCTCAAGCCATTAGGTTCAAAAAGGTAATGTGACGTCACTTTATATATAACTACGCTTTGATTTCATTAGATGCGACTAATTTTAGGATTTGATTGACACACAACAAAACACCAACAACATACGCTCCACATTACTACATACAAACAAACACACACACACAAATGAAATTGAAACATTATAACCCTCAATCCGTTATTAAGACACATTTATTGTAAGCTAATGCATACTGTTAAAAGAACAGCTATACACACAGGAGATGGGGTTGACACTATTCATTGCATGGGCTGCATTGTAGACACACTTTGTGTAGCACAATGAACATATAAATATACACATTAATGTTTTTCCAGTTTACATGCAATCGCACAATTGTTTTGCAATGCAATTATCAGAGAATAGAACAGGAAAACTAATTTCATGACTAAAAGCTCAGAGAAGCCGACATTGTGATTTAAACTTTGTTTGCTGTTGCTGAAGTTTAAATCGAACGACGTAGATTGTCATTACATTTATGTAAGCTATTATCGGTGAGAGAGAAATGAGAGAACACACTCTCTAACACACACTGTATAATACACATAAATACACAGAAATAATAGAGAGCTGCGAGTAGTCTGAGTAGGAAGTATGAGTGTTATGAAGCGAAACCAACGAAAGACTCTATTAAAGCCATCGTTTAATAATTGATGGTTGTTTGTCGCTTTTGTAGTCTTTTGTGTATTGTATTGTAGCATGACATATTCACTCCACATTCAACATTACATTTAGCTAAGTATTGAATTGAACACCAGTTCTCTCTCTCTCTAAGTGCTATTCACTCAAATCAAGACTCAAGACTGGTAGTATACCATACCTACTGAACTGAGTTGTGTATTAATAGGTTGAATGTCAGAGATTGGAACGCATGCCATGTCGATATAATGTACAGATGTGTATTTATGTTTGAATTAGTTGCACACACTCTGTGTGCCTTGAGTGAGCATTGTGTTTTCTGTTGTCTGCTCCTCCACAACACATTCGGTGACTCTCGGTGGTTCTGGTTCCTGTTTTGGTTCTTGTTGCTACTGCCACTGTACTGCCACTGCCACCAGACTATTAACACTCCTCACTTACACTTTGTCCTCCTTTTTGCTTCGATTATTCCTCATAGCTCTCTATAGCCCTCTCCACTACAACTCCTACTACTTCCACTGCACTCATTGTGCTTCCAGCATTTATTTACTGGCAGAAATATAATGTTTACTGTATACTATGATTTGGTGCTCATATGGAATAGATTGTCAAAATTGCTTGCATTCAAAGTCAAAGGAATAACAAGTAATGCGTGACTGTGTAAGTCGTATGTAACACACTTGAGTTTTGTTTTGTAGGTGTTGCATTGTTCACGGAGTCCTATAACATCTAATAGAAACAGTCACAGCTTTTGAAGACCTTCCCTCCTTTGGTTCCTCTGTTATTTCTTTCTTTCTTCTTGCCGACAATTGGCAACCGACACAGGCAATAATACATACCAACAAACTCAATCCAAAACTTCTCTTCCAATTCCTGCAAAACCATTCATATTACTCTCTCAACTCACTTAGCCACAGACTTCATTCCCTTTTTCCCTTTTATGTCAAATTGACTTTTGGCTTTACATCCTCTCATATAACAAATACTATATTATGCGTCCACACCATCGCATCACATAATATTTTTGCCATTAATGCAACACTCGCAATGCCTCAGTTTCAACTTTATTTAAAACTAAATAAATTTAGCACCATTCAGTTAATTGCAATATATAAATACATAATATGTTTGCATTTAAGTACTGGTAGGTATATTGGTGTGTAAAACATAGCTAGTATTACATGTATTTTAGTATAAGATATACATGCATGTTTATTATGTATGTATAAGCACCATTCTTTTCAAATTAAGTGTTGAATTGTTGAAATGTATGCAAATGTAGGATGGTTTAGGCGTTTTAACTGTTTAAATATACTTTACTTTGAAGATCGATGTTGCCACAGACTTCAGATTGTGTAATGTTTAATTATAGTATGGAATTAATGTACACTTTGGAATGTGGATGGGTCTGGTGTCACTTATTTATGGTTTGATGAACATTTTGAACATGAGTCAGGAAATTTGCAGCGAGTATATTTGCATTATTCATGTTGCTCATGTCCTATTTATTTAGTCTGACATACATCCCAGCTAAAAAAGGTCCCGCACCGCACTGCAGAGTTTACCACGCAGGAAATTGGGTCTTTTTTAGGCAGCTACTAA